>WEIV01012991.1:135227-154355 GCA_013390005.1 Calyptomena viridis | reverse complement strand
CTGGCTTTGAACTGGTTCTGTTCTTGGGTGATTCTTGCTGGGGCCTTTTCAATCATGTGCTTAAAAGAAACATTAAGACATGACCAAATCTATCTCCTATTCCCAAATTTTCTAGTACAGAAAATGAATGAGAAGCTTTTACTGGCGTTTGTGAGATCTAAAAATTGTTTATTAAGGATGAAAATGTCAAGCTGATCCCAAAGCAAAATAAAGATGCAGTTGAGTGAGGATGAGGCCTTTGGTTTCTGAGTTAAACTGGCTCAAGGGGATGTGTGTGAAGCAATTACAATATATTTTTAATTATTTGCTGTGGGATGTTATTGGGCTAAAACTTTCAGGGTAAACCTGCAAAGCTAAAGAATGAAATGTTGTGTAACTTCCTGTTGGCCACAGATGGGTGTGTGGAGGGTGTAACGTGCTTGTCAGTGCTGTTAATTGGGAACAAAAATCTTAATTGGCTTTGGAGAATGGCCCAAGGTGAGGAACCTGCTGCTGAGTGAGTTCCTCCTCCTCTGCTGCACAGAAACACATTTTATTCTGCCTCTGTCTGACTCAGGGCTGTGGCTGGATTTGAATTAATCCCATTTGCTACAGCAGCCAAAAATGAGTGTTTTGCCCAAAGAGTTGAATTTTTTGCAGGAACAAAAATAAAAATATTTTGGCCTCCTCTGAAACTTGTGAAAGCAGAATGTGCTGGTGAGTTAAGGCTGAAGTTGCCTGCAGGAAGGGGTGGGGGTAACACCAAGGCATCCTTTCCCCACCCTCTCTGAGCCAGAACATCAGGGGAAAGAAATATTCTGAAAGTGAAAATACTGTGACTCGGTATCCAAGTGCCTTCTGTACTCTGAAGATCAGTAATTTATTCAAGATTTCCATGCACTCAGTGGCAGATGAAGGAATTAGATCATTACTCTTCCATTTTCCATGAGAACAAGACCATCTTCCTCCCACTCCCGATTAAATTTTAAACTAACTTTCATTCTCTGCTTAAGCCTTTCCAGAGTGAAAATGATCAAAGCCTGAGATTAAAGACACATCCTGATCTAATGAGATTAGAATTTTGGACTGTTTCCTTATGCTAAAAAAAAAATAAACTGAGGCAAAAGCAAAGCATCTTTTTGGTGTTTCCCCCCGTCTTAAATCTGATCAGAGTGAAGCTTAACATGGGCTTGCTGGTCCAGTAGGAAATGGAACTCAATTTTACATTTTTTTAAGCCATTTTACTGTATTAAAAATGACAGAGGTTAGAAACAAAGCTCTTATACTTTTATTGAACTGGAATTACAAGTGACAGAAAATCATTTTGGTCCTAGTGCAGTAAATGTTATCACTAAAACATGTTCAGGGGAGATTAGGACAGTCTCTCAAGCACAAGAGACAAAAGTTCACGAAACAAGAAGTGATTTTTGCTGTCCTTGTCTGTTCAGGAGACAAAAGTATTTCAGCTCTCAGGGATGGTGGAATTTTTGGGGCTGGGGGAATGCAGGGGCTGAGCCCAGGGTGGATGTTTCTCAACTGAAACGTTGAATAATGTTTGAATCTTCAAAGTAAATGTTGAATAATGTTTGAATTCTCAAGGCAAACATTGAGTAACAGGTAATGCTGATTGCAAAGAAAAGGATGTTGTGCTTGGAAATGCCATTGGATGGAGTGGAAAGAGCTCCCTGTAAAATTTGGGAGCCACTTCCAAGAGCATCCAAAGACCCAGAGAAATTTGCAGCCCTTTCTCACTACAAAGCACAGTGATGTGGCTCTTTCCACTCTAATCCAGCTGTTATTTATCACTCAGCCCAGTCTCAGGAAAGTTTCTTCTGTCTGTGCACGTTTTCAATTTTTCTTTTGCATCCAAAGCAAACAAGTCAAATAAATATTACGCCCTTAATCAGAATTCTGTTGTTGTGTTCTAATTAATCTGTGTCAGTAGCTTGAATGTTTGTGTTAAATCATTTTCTTCGTGAAAGCTTTTAATGAGGAAACAAATTGATTGGATTTTTACACACTGGATTCTTGCCACTAATGCCTATAGACCAACCCTTTGTTACATATCTTGCCTGTGAATGGGTCATTTTGTGGTTTATTCCCAATCCTTGATCTGTTTCCAAAACTCCCCAGTGCTGTTCCTTTATTAAAGTGACTGGGATGTAAAACCAAGGTGTTCCCAAAGTGAGAGGGAGGAAGAAATCCATTTTTTTTTGGTGTTTGCAGGGTGTGTGTTGTCCTCTGTGCTGCTGCTGCTGCTGTAGGGGAGGTGTGAGATGAGGTCAAGAAAAGAGCCATGGAACAGTTTGGGTTGGAAGGGACCTTTGAAAGGTCCTTAACTCGGGCTGTGAAGCAAATCCTTGTGTTTGGACCTGTTCCAAAGGATGGAAATTCATGGAATCGTGGGATGGGTTGGGAGAGACCTTAAAGATCATCTTGTTCCAAACCCCTGCCATGGGCAGGGACACCTTCCACCATCCCAGGTTGCTCCAAGCTCTATCCCTATCCTTGGACAGGGATATGGGACACCAAAATCCCTCTTGGAGCTTCCTGCCCAAAATGTGTTGACCATCCTCTGGCAGAATTGTCCCAGCTGTCACTTATTCATCAGGCTGGAACAAATCATTAAGGAAATAATGTACCTGATGTGTGTTTTTCTCTTTGGTCTTTCAGGTACCATTTGGATTTTCCTCCCCGAGGTGAGTTTGGGTGGGGGAAGGAGGCTGGGATCTCACTGGGATGAGCTTGGGGGGGGTTAGGAAGGGCTGGATTTGTGTGTTCTCTGTGCAAAACCAACGAGGAGAAGAGTTTCAACTGAATTTCTAGCTGTGTGTGGCAGTTCTGAGGGTGGAAAGGGGCAGAGCTGTGGCAAAGGCTGCAGCAGGAGCTGGGGTTGTTCTGCTGAGCAGCAGAACTTCATTTCTCCTTCCCCTTGAGAGCAATGAACACAATGTGTGTGGTTCTGGCATAAATTTATTGTCTTGGACAAGCCCAGGAGGTTTTTCTGCAAAACTTCTGCCTCCAGAAAAGCTTTCAAGTTTGGAAAGGGCAGTTTATTCCCATGGGCCTTTGGCTTGGGAGCAAAAAATGGGGGGTGACCTTCAGTTTGCTGCAGTCTCATGTTAACCTGAACTTGAAACTGGAGCTGCCTCCAGGTGTGGCCAAATGGGGAGGCTGTAAATTTTGCAGGACTGTGACCATCTCTTGTTATGTCTGTTAACAAGCTGGGAGACTCTGATGGTGACTTTGATCTTCATTTCCTCCATAATGAGGGCGATGATTTAAACTTTGCAGGGTGCCTGAGGGTCACGAGCCGTGTCACTGGGTTCTTCTGCATGTTAGGGACAAGTGATGGATCTGTGTTTGCTGGGAGCTGACCTGCAGCTCCTTGCACTCTGGATTGGTGGAGCTCAGCTCCAATTCTGAATTTTGGAGCACTGGGCCCGACCTGGTTGCAGCCAAGGCAGAGGGATGGGTGGGTTTCTCATTTTTCCTTAAAAAATTGGTGGTGATACAGGAGAAGAATCTACCAGTGTTCCAACAAGGTGGGAGCTGGGACTGCAACAAACCCCTTTTCTGAGTGTTCTGACTGGGCTGATCCTTCAGTTACTCCAGGAATAAATTCCAGTATGTTCCCTCCTCCATCAGGGCCCACTTCCAGCACATCCTGCCTGTCTGGCAGCCCAGAAATGTCAGAAATGCAGCAGTGCTGCAATTCCCACTAGAACAGTGTTATCACATTTTAATATGAGCCTCGGTGCAGCCTCGGTGCTTCTAATTGCTTTCAAACCATTGTTTTCCTGCATTTGGTTGATGAACCCAGCATCTGGCATCATTTGAGAAAGTACAACAGACAGCTGTGTGCAAAATTAAAAAAAAAAGAAAGAGGATTCGAACACATAAAAGGCTCAAAATTAGGTTTTTAAATTGTGAGGGTTCATACGATTTAAAGGGTGGAGGGGAGGGATGCTTTTGTTCTTTTGAAATATTCTTTATTCTTCTAGGGAGGTGGAAGTTTTAGTAGTATTTGGAAGATGTGGAGGTTTGTAAGGAAGTGTTTAATGCACTTAAATTCCTGCTAGGAATGTGTGTGCAGGTGGTTTGGGTCTTCAGGTGTCTCTAAATGTCATCTGGGGAATTAATATGGTTTGGAAAAAAATGTGCTGAGGAAACAGGGCAATTTGGGAGTGAAAACAGGGACTTGGACATCCCCTGGAGAGGCTGAACTCCAGGTTGTGATCCTTGCTGGGGGAAGGAGAAGTGCTGGTGAGAACTTGGGGCTGGGTGGGAAAGAGCCAGGGAACTATAAAATTGGGGGTGATTCTTATAAATAAAAATAAATCTGAACATCTTGGTAAGAGCACTGTGAGAACCACGTGTAAATTTAAATTTAAATGCACTGCCAGGGCGTTTAATAACAGGTTGATGTGGCAAAGGAAGAGGTTTCTTCTGAGAAGGTTTGGAATTTTCTTTGGAATGTCTAGTGAAGAGTTTTCTAAAGTTAAGCACAACTTGTACCACATCTTGAACTCAGAGCTGAGCTGTGAAATCCCCCTGAGGACCAAAACCCCAGTGATTCCAGCCACCCCAACCTGCTGGTTCCCAGGATTGCCTGAAAGGAATAAAATCCATCTTGACATCTGCCAGCCAGGAAAAATCTGTATGAAACAGGAGGTGGAAGTGAACTTGGTTTAGGATCTGGAGCAGGAGTTGCTGTGCCCAAATCCCAGGTACCAAATGATGTCATTGACCACAGTGTGCAACTTATTTTTGCCTTATTCCTCAGATGCTCTTGGAGCAGAGCCTTCATTTTCCCTTTGGAGAAGCCTGGCTGCCCATGGGAAGCATTTTATACACTTTATATATTTAATTCACGTGTGTCCTCGTTGTCTTGCAGCGACATCCCCTTTGTGGGATGAGCTCGGGGCAGTTGGCAAAGAAAACCTGGCGAGGTCGGAGCCCTCCCCGAGTTTTTTGGTGCTGTTTCCATCTCTCCTCATCGCTGCAAAGGGAAACGTTCTGCAACAGCTTCGGTTTAGGAGGAAGGGAAGAAAGGAATGGTCTGAGGGAGCGGCGAGAGGCCGTTCTGAGGTACTGCAAGGGATTGGTGTGAGCAGGATGGGTTTGGGAAGAGAATGGAGGCACAGGGAGCAATGCAAGAGGAGGAAGGTGTATGTGGTGCTAAATAAAAGCTCTGGAAGTTTGGCTTTGCTGGAATGGGAGTTTGCACTAAATTATCAGAGTCTGAACCCCGTGTGTAAAGGGCAAGTGTAAAAATACACTGTGGTAGGAGTTAAAGTATTGGTGTCTGTGCAGGATTTGGGGTTGGTTTTATTTTGGTTGATGGGTTTGCAATATTTTTTAAGTGTTCAAGGCCCTGTTAGAGCAACCTGGGATAGTGGAAGATGTCCTTGCCCATGGCAGGGGGTGGAACTGGATGGGCTTTAATGTCCCTTCCAACCCAAACCCACAGAACTCTTAATTTCCATGTGCTTCTGGAATGCCTCCCACTGCATCCACTGGGAATCAATGATTTCTTTACTTAAAATTAAGGAAAACAACCCCGGATAGATGAATAAAACCAGATTTATTTTCAGGGAGCCTATGACAATGCTTTTGTTTTTGCATCAAAAATTCATCCCAACTGGTTTTCTCTGAAGTGCTGTGTGTGTGTGTTTGCTTCCTTAAAATATTCATATATAGTCAAAGCAGGCAAGAGACAGGGGAGAGTTGTTTCCATTTATAAAATTTGGGAAACTGAGGCTCAAAAAATGGGCTTAAGGTACCAGAGCATCCACAGGTGTTTCTAGGAGTTGCATCCAGATCTGCTGCCTCTCCCAGCCCTGTGCCTTAAGCCCAGAAAATATCACCTCCCAGGAGTCAGGAGCAATAAATATAAATGTAGAGCAGGGAGATGGGGATAAAACATGATTTAAAAATGGGAGCCTTCATGTTCACTAAAAGGATTAAGTCCATAACAGCGTGGAAAGTCTTAGTAGGCCACTTATCTCACAGGATAGACTCTTTAGATGAAGTGTGGATGGTTTTTTCCTCTATCAGCCCTGGCTGGTGAGCCCTTCATGGGTCGCTGGTTGCTCTGGGGGTGGATGTTGTGGCAGTGCACGAGGTGTGTTCATACCTGCAGCGTGTCTGGAGTTCCCTTTCATGACCTGGCATTATACAAAGGCTCCCAGTGTAGATTTATGAAGTAGTTTTTCTCTGTAAAGCCCCAAATCTGTTGAGCTGACCCGAAGCAGAGCTGGAGGGGAGACGGAACTGAGCATTTCCCCAACCCGCCGCTCCCTGCTATTGCATATTTGGGCCATGTAGTTATGACAAGTACAAGTAGCAAATCATTAAAGCAGCAAAAACACCATCTTTGCTGCAAAGATCCCCTTTGAAGCCGAGGCAGAGTGTTCCTGAATTAATGGAGTGCACAGTGATTTTAGTAAGTTTTATTTATAAAAACCCCTCTTTGCGTCCATGCCAAGAGGCTCCGGCTCTGTGGTGAGCAGGGTTCATGCACAGAAACCTGGCCTAGATTTATGATGTGTTTGAAAACACGAGGGGAAAAGGATTGAATTGACAATATTTGTACCATATTGTTAAAATCTCTATTCTGTCGCCATGCGTGGAATTCCCTGGCTCTGTAAACACCAGGCCCAAAGCCGGGCCTGGACATGTCATAACACGCAGAGACAAAAAGAAAACAAAAAAACTTTTGTTAGAACGCCTTCTAAAGCCCAACATGTGTTTGGGTGGCGTGTGGAGCAGAGTTAATTAATGAAAAATCCAATGTACACAAAGGCATGTGTTCTTTAGCTTGAAAAAAGCAAAGCTTTAACATCAACACTGGTGACAGGTCCCTTTATCAGCGCTGAGGTTTTGCTTCCTGCAGCTCTGAGCGTGCTGTTCTTTGCCTCTGTGTGTGGATTAAATTCTGGGCCAACTTAAGCTGTGCACAGACAGTATTTTTTGCATTGAAGTCTCTCCTGTTCCAGGGTTTTGCAAACTGGGAGCAGCTGCACAGCTTTGCTTTTACAGGGACTTATAAATTATCCCAATACCTGAGGTACTGGGAGGAAATTTGGGAGGGAAGTGATGATTTCAGGAGAGAACAGAATGTTTCACCTGGGAAAATGTCGTGGGTAGGGTGCTCTGGGGAGGGCTGGATATGGGGGTGGGTTTGCATATTTATTTACATGTATATTTTATTTACATATATGCATAGAAAAATCAAGAGAAATGTGTGCTTTGAAATGGTTGCAAGTGTTCAAACAAGGAATCAACTTCCCTCCCCTTATCATGAGGCTTTGAAGTCTTTTAAAAACCTGGGAACTGAGGCCAAGAGGTGGGAAAGAGAACTTGAGTGTTGCAGTGTGCTGACATCCAGCCTGTCCCAGTATGGGACTGGGAGCAAGTGTTTAGCCCCAGTCTGCTCCAGTGACCCTTCAGTGTGGTTCTAGTAGGCAGAAGTAGGTTTAGCTGGTTGTCAGCACACAGTATTTAAGGGGGAGATGTTCATCCTTGATTTGGCTTTATGTTGCTATGTCAGAACTAAATATAAAAGGCCTTTTCTGCACTTCAGGAAAATACGAAGCACTTCTTTTTCTTGGGTGTGTTCATTGCATGAAACGAGGGGAAGGAAAGGCCTCCAAGAATAAAAATTTACTTTGATTTTAAAAAAAAATCATGCTCACAGTTATCAGTCTTTACTCAGAGCCAGCAACTGAAGAACTTGCAGAATTTATAACAGCACTGAAACCCCAGGTAACACAACTCAGTTTAGTTGGGTTATTCTGCTGTTAATGTCAAAACTTTCCTGACCTTTATTGCGAAGAATTAGGTTAATGAGGAGGGCTTTTTGAACCCTTTTTAAACCAGCCCATTGATTTAAACCTCCTTCCAAACTGGAGGAGAGTTTCCTGGGTTGGATTACTGGGTGTTTCTTGGAGATCTCGAGGTCGTTAATCAAAGTGTTCAAGTGTCGGAGTCACCCACCGTCCTGTGAAACTCATCCCAATTGTAACTCCTTGGGGCAGAGTTTGCCCTTTTTGGTCACATTTAGCACTGTCCTGTCCTTTTTCCTCCCAGGGAAGGTCAGAGCAGCCCAAACTCTCCAGAATAAAGCAATGCCCCATAAAGGAGGAGGTATAAAAACGTCAGTAAAGATGTTAAATGTACAACAGTTTGGGGAGCGCTGGGAAGTTAAATATTAACAAGTTCTATTGCTCTCACTTTGGGCAGTTAATAAAATAGTGTAATTATTAAATTGTCTAAATTGCCTGATGTGCAGTGCTGGAGATGCTGCTCAAATGAACCCTCTGTGTTTCCTGGGCTTGTTTGTGCAATAGGAATGTGCTGCAGTTTTCTTTTTGGAGAGAAATCTCAGGGGTTATTATAATGTTCTGGGATGAATGTGCAGCCCAAGTGTTGGTTTGTGCTCAGGCACATCAGAATGTTCAGGAAATTGCCCCCCTGGGGATGAAATGGGAGAGTATTCATGGATATCATCACCTGAGCTTTCTCCCAGTGGTGATAGACACTCCTGCTCTGCAAAAATAGGGAAGAAGGATGTAAATTCTCTGTTTTAGCCACTAAGATGTTCTGGAGGCCGTAAGGAAAGGGGTGATGTGGTGGAACCTTTGAGCCTCACTGGGGAGCAGGAAAATCTGTGCCCTCAGCCCTCTGTCCCTCTGCTGGGTCTTCAAATCCGGAGTTTTGAGTCTTCCCCCACTTCTCCCCACAATGATCCCGTGTTGCTTTACTTTGTAGAGCTGTAACCTCACCCAAACCACCCGCAGAGGAGTAATTCTGCCCTTTAGTCAGGCTGTGTCCCGAAACACACCTGTAAAATCCTCCTCAGCATTCCCAAAAACGCCCGACGAGCATCTCCCCCCATCCCTGGCTGTGCCGTGCTCCCGGCTCGGCATTCCCTGCTTTTCCTTTAACGCTGGAAACTGTCGCAGATACGGGCAAGACAGCCTCCTTGTGTCTTGTCATTGGAATGTGCTCGCTCAACTCCGGCTCCCTCGTGGCTTCCTTGTGTTTATTCCTCGTCCTCTTGGAAGGGTTTCAGCGAAGAAAATCCGCTGAACCTCCTGACACTGCCCTGGACATCACTCAAACCCTGGAGTCTCCTCTTTGGAGCTGGTGATGTTGACATCTTTTTTTAGCTCCCAGACTGTGTTTGCAGAACTATTTGTTAATTATTGCACAGTTTCCCGGGCAGTTCTGTTGTTTTTGCAGCAGAAAACCAGTTTGCTGTTCACTCAGAAGGTGAACCCAAGTGTAGGTTGGGGATGTTCCTCTGCCTCATTCTCCCTGTGCCCTTTTCTCTTTCAAGAGAAATAATTTATTAACAGCCAGAAATACCAACTGTTGGTGGCTTTGGGCTGGTTTTGCTCGTGTTGGAAGGGGCTCTGTTTCACTGCCACGTTACCAGGTCACAAAAGAAAGAATAAATCTGGTTTACTTGTTTACATCCCGTGGGAATGCTGTGCCTTGCTGGGTTCCAGGCTCATCCCAAGCAAGGCTGAAATGTGCTGTGCCTCCCCTGGCAGCAGCTGCTCTGTGTGGCTGCTGCCTACTTGAGAGGCACAATCTGCAGTGCCTTTGCTGAAAAGGTGCCAAGGATTGGGAGAGAGGAGCTGGAGGGAGGGCCAGAGCAAACCCAGAGTGAGGAAAGGGAGAGAGAACTGGAAAGGAGAGCTCAGGGAAGGACACAAGGGGCTGGCAGGGGGTTAGAAAATTCAGAGTATTCTGTGAGCTCAGCAGCTTCTTGCCTGTGTGGATTTGGGGGATGTTGAGGCCCCCCGAGCTCTGAGTTATTTGGATGCATGAGAGTGAGCTTTGCTGGCTGACAGAGCAGCCCTGCCAAAGTCTTTTTTTGGGCAAGGCTTCCAAGTTGGAAACTTCTTGAATGTCATTTGTGAGTAGGGCTTGGTTTTTCTGTTGTTGCTTGGGGGTTTTTTTTCCTTCTTATTAAAAATAACCCCACAATCAGTTATGGGAAGACATTGGAATATCTGCACATCAGAATAAAGGTCTATGAATTAATAACTTCCAGGTTAGTTACTGTTTTGTGTAGCCCTGAAGCTTCTCTGCCATGTGACAGGGAGAGAAAATAATTTAACCCCAGCCTCGCTTCTCAGTTTAGGGTTTGTCCTTTCTAGGCTGAGTCACAAAACTTCATCTTTTTACATACTGATTGGTTTTAGTGTAATTAAATGTGCTCTCAGGCCCATGGTGAGACTTTTGGGGGTGTCCTGTGCAGGGCTAAGGGTCGAACTCGATGTGGGTCCCTCCCAACTCAGCATATTCTCCGATTCGGGTCCGTTGTAGAACCCATTTATTATTTTTTCCCCCTTGGCAAGAGGTTTTTCACCCCAAACCCCTCTGTTTTCCTCTCTCCCTGCCTGCTGTTGGTATTGCCCGGTTTGTGCTTGATGGACTTCGTTAATCCCAGGAAGTTTGTGGCCTTTCTGTGCCCGGGAAAGGAGGGTTTTTGGGCTGTGCTGGCAGAGCATCCCCGGCTGCTGCTGCGCTGCAGCCCGACCTGCTGGGCACTGGGGATCATTGCAAGCCCCATCCTCCCCAGCACTGCAGCAAAACCAGCCTCCTGCCAAAGAACTTCCCACTTTCCAGTCGGTTTTGAACATAAGTGGCGTTTTTAGTGGGCCATTAATTTGCTTTACTACACGTAATTAGCAAAAACTGGATACTGAGTGGAGAAAATTAGGCTTGGAGCGGATTCACTTGTCAGGCAGCCAAGACCTGTTTGGGTCGACGTTTCTAAAACAATGATAAATCGGCTCCTCCTGTGTGCAGGGAGGTCCCTCCCTTTGCTTTTGACCCTTTTGCCGTGAGGGAGACCTGTCCCGCTGCTAAAACACGGCTTAAGCTGAGCTGGGTCCTGCTCTTACCTCTTGCCTGCCTTGTGAGCCAGGGATGGAGTTGCTTTCCTTCTGTGCATGATTGCCACGTCCCCAAAAATATATTTATGAAGCAGCATAAACGCTTTGGGATCTATATATAAAGAATTTTTTCCTTGTAGTTTATTTTTAACTCTGTCGTTGGGACAGATTGGGGAGGGGGGGATGGATGTGTATGTGCAGCACAGTGAGGTGGAATAGAAAAATGGGATTTGAAGGGAAATGTAATATTGTCTGGGTGCTGGAAGTCAGTAGTGTGTGTGAAGAGGGTGCAGAAAATCTGCATCCACCAAACCCTCAGTTGTTCCCATATTAATCACAGGGGTTTAACCACACAGATCCAAATGGGTGCTTAGGAGCCGATGGAGCCTTTAAGGCATTCAAAAAAAAAAAAAAAGAAGAAACATCATACATTTTCGAGCTCATAAATGTGTTTAAAAAGGTATATAATTTATAATAGCAGTGTTGACAGAGCTTTAACTACATTACAAGAGCTAAACTATAATATATTTACATGTGAGTGGTACTTACTGTGTGGGTGCATCTCTGTTGATGTGTTTCCATGTGATTCTCCATAATTTCAGCAAGTGATTGTAGGAAGGGATATTAAACCATAGTATTGATAATACTTTTACAGCTCTGCTTTGGGAAATGCATTACTGCTAAATTAGTCCCTGAAAATCTAGAGATATTAACACTGTCAAGCATGAAAGCAGATGGGATTTGGATCAGAGACCTTTATTTGGAGTGTGATGCTGAGGAGTCATTACTTGAAAGCAGGAACTTTGTTTCCTTGAATATTAACTGGAGTTGGGGATTTTACTTCCGCTTTGGCACAAACGAGCTCATCATAAAAGCATAAATGGAACTGGCTTGGTATTGATTTTTCTTATGCTCTAAAAAGATGCTTAATGAAACTCTGGGTACCTGGATAAAGACCTTCACTGAATGCAAACTAAGCTTAATTGCAGTTCCCTTAACAAGCTGCTGGAGATGAATTTTTTTTCTGTGACAAAGCCCTTTCACCTATTTAAATTGTTTCTCTTCCTGTGTGTGCTGGGATGCATTAATTCAGCTTTTTTCCCCTTTTTTTTTCTTTCATCCCCACGAGACCCAACTGCAGCTCGAAAACAGGAAAGGTTCTTATACCAGTTTGTGCAGGAAAAGAATTTTGGTCTTGGGGAACTTGACTTTGGAGGTTTCAATAAGAGGTTTTAGCCTTAAAAAAGGGTCACTGCCCCTGTCCTGCTTCTGCACAGGGGAGATGAAGGGATGTTCTGACACTGCACAGCAGAATTACAGCAAAACTAGAACCTGACCTGAGGTTTTTATAGTGTTTGTCCCAAGATGTCACCTGCCAGATCCTGCATCTCAGCCAGAACTTTTATTTTTACTCCCCAGTGTTGCAGGCCCCAGATCAAATAGGGAGGAAAGTTAAGTTGTTCCCTGTCTTGCAGAGAGATGGTATAATTTAATTTTTCCTGTGCCACAACTATCACAAAACAAGAAATGCAAGTATTGAACCCACTTGGGGACAACAAACAGCGCCAGAGGAGCTCCTGGATGAGATTTCAACCCAAGAAACCTCTCCCTCCTTCCCTTAGTCAATCTTGCTTTTGTTCATGCTCCAAAGAGCGACAAGTTGGGGAATTTTGCTGAGGATTTGAGTAGGAAGATAGAGCAGCACTGCGTCAGGTGCAGAGTAATTATTTGCTGGGGTTCTGTGCCTATTTGGTTTTTATTCCCTGTGTTTTCATTAAAAGCTAATGAGTTTTTTCTTCATCAGAACAATAGCTTGGCCCCTGATAAGTTGGTGGTTATTTTTTCTGCTTGGACTCAACTGGCTGTTGCTGCTCCATAAACTTTATGGAGGAGTGGATTAAAGCACGAGAAGTTCTCGGAATGCAAATCCAAATGGAAAAGCCACGGGATTAGTTTTAAGCGGCGGAGTTTTTGTTGGGTTTTTGGTTTGTTACTGAAGCAATAGGTGGTGGTTGAAAACACCCCTGGTACTAAATGGAACCAAACACCTTTGTCTGGACTGATTTGTGTTGCAGCAGCAGTTCCGAGTCCCGCTGAGCTTGGAACGATCCCTGTGTGTGGAGGTTTTTATATTGGATTATTTTATAGCCGAGGTATATTAGGGTGGATGATGGGCTCTTACATGAACACATGAACCCCCAGTTTCCCCTCCTGCACAGGGACAAAACCCAGCACATTTACAGTCACAACCCCCCATGTGACATTCCATATCTGGGAATTACTCTGCCAAGACAGAGACCTGTGGCTCCACGCTAGATGTGTGGAACAACTTCTGCTGCTCTTAGCACTGGTGACTTATTCCTGCAAGGAACTTCCCTGACTGGGGCCCTTGTTCCTGTTCCAAGTGCCCTTGTTCCTGTTCCAAGTGCTTTAGTGCAGCCGGTGCCGCGTGTTCCCGGTGCCAGTCGGAAACTGGGAACAGTTTGCTGGTTATCACAATAATCCTGCACCTGTATCTCGTTATCCAGCACCACCTGTTACCTCCGGCTTGGGCTGGAAAAACGGCTTTAATACAATGTGGTTGGGAGGGAAGAAAATGTTCTTTTTAAGGGGCTGAACGGGCTCGTGGAAAACGTCGCGTCCTCATCCCCGCGGGACAGCACGGAGAGGCTCCTCTTGGGATGAATGCTGTGTTTTCCTTGGGAGCAGCTTTTTATTGGAGCCTTTTTCTAGGAGTGAAACAGGGAAGAAACACCCTGTTGTCACACAGAGCTGAGCAAAGCACTGGAAGGACTCGGCCGAGGTCGGGTGGTCAGTGGAGCGCTCAGGGATGAGCTCGGCTTCCCAGATCCTGCTCAGCAGAGCGGGGGTTTGTCCCTGATTTTTAACCCTTAACTGGTTGGTTTTTACCTCATGGAGGTGCCTGCATGGATGTTGGTGTCGTGTAGCATAGAGGGGCTTGTCTTTCTTATTCTTCATGGCTGAGAATTAATCCGTGGGTGGACGATTCCTGCAGCTCCGGCTCTGCTGAGGTGTGATCCCGTGGGAGGGATCAGACAGGGAGGGATCTGAGCCTCCCTTTTTGGGCCAGGGACCTTCAACTCTCTCCTTGGCATAAGAAATGAGCAGTGCAGATGGTGCACGATAGCACCTCCCAAAAGGAGCAAAGTTATTTTCTGAATTTCCTTTTTCTCCTGTAGCTGATGTTCTGCCCTGAGGCTGTTGGAAGCAAGTGAGAGTAGAGCTGGGAAGGGATTTTATTGCTCCTTGGGCTCTTCTCCTGTTAGGAAAGTTGGAATGGCTTCAAGGGTGGGCTGCCAGGGACCCCTGTGTTCCCTCATTGACCCCCAAAGGCCTTTGCTGACTCCCAAAGTCAAACCTTCCATCAGATTTTCAAGACCTTTGAGCTTTTAGTATCAACAAGACTCTCACAGTGTCTGGCACCCAGTGTGATTTGGGCTTTAACGAGCTGATCTGTGGGAGGACAATCTTATGCATTATGTTCTTCACAGCCAGATTGTTCCTTTTGATGAAGAACTGGAAGTTATCTCGAAAATGTGCCCTTGAAAGCAGAAGCCTGAGGGGCTCCGGGAGCTTCATGCAAAGGAAGTTAAAAATTGGGACGTTAAAAATAAAACACATCCGAAATATTGTCGTGTCTTTCTGCAGCTGAGACTTAGTGGCATCTCCACTGTGGTTCTTGGAGGGAGGAAGAGCATTGGAACCCCCCTGCCAGGCCCTGGTGCCCTTTCATCAGTGCTTGATTTAAACTCCTCTGTTTGCTGAGATAAAACTTGGGTTTAGTGTTTGAACACAATTAACATCAGCTGAAAACTCACCTTTCTTGCTGTTTGTCGTGTGTTGACTGAGTGAGCAGCTGTCTTTACCCCTGTTATCAGCAGTCTGGGCTCTGTGTGTTCAGGAAATATAAGCCTGAAAGACCCTTTTTTACTTTGTTTAGGGCAAGGAGTATTTTCCTTTACAGGTAGATGAACTGCACTTGATTTATATGAAAATTTGATATTAACATCTGTCCCTGTGGCATCTAAAGGCCTTCTGCACAAAATCCAATATGGATTGCAAATTCCCCAGTGAAAATTCAATGCACCATCAGGTCTGGGGATGTACCAGCTCCTTCCTGCACACCCACATGGGAGGCTTTGTTAATTTGTGACTGCCTGGCATAGAGAGTCAGTCTTTTTATCCCTATTCTGTGGGAGATCTCAAAGCTTTTTTTTGTAAAATACAGGAAGATTCTTCATTCTAGTGAAGCAGGTGGTGTGGTGCTCTATTTTACACGTGGATGGTTTGTGGAGAGGTCGTGTACTGAGGGGAAAAACAAGGGGTTGGACATGACTCTGGTAATTGGTCCCCAAACTGGTATTTTGAGCTTTTTCCCTCCAGGTGTGGAGTCTGTAGATATCCAACATGAGTGTTCCTGCAGCAGGAATACACTGCCTTGGCCCTAAGGGATGAATCTGACCTTAAACCCACAAAAGTGCTTTGGGGTTTGGCAGAGAAAGAGCTTCAGTGGGAACCAGGAGGAAACACAGTGAAGGCAGTGATATTTGGGTTTAAAAATGTCCTCTTCACTAAAATCAGGGTCTCTTTCTAGGAGAGGATCAACATGATCCTGGCTTTGGACAGGACAGTTGTGATGAGAATCGGAGCTGGAATTGGCCCCCTTCCATCCCACCTGATGCTTCACTTCCATCAGATTTCCAGGAGGGTGGTAAGTCACTGATGCTTTTTGAAGTTCTTTGAGTGAAGAAAATGGAAAGATAAATGTGATCTGTCATGACCTCCGTGTTTTTCATCCATCTCATAATGCAGGAGGTGTTTTTGGGGTATTTTTTTTTGGTGACTGGTCCCTGCTTTGTCAATGACATGAAATGTTGTGACAGCCCTGAATAATTTAATGTTGCTGAAGTTAAACGTGTTTCTTGATCATGTTGGTGCAAACTGGAGTTGGTTGGTCTGTTTTGCATTGACAACAGTGATGGGAAAAATGCAGGATCTGCCCCAGTGGCCAACATTTCCCAAAGTTAACCTGTGACTCTGGGCCGTGTTTCTTTTGGGTCTTCCCAAACTGTGTCTCCCCCCAGCCTTGGAAAACTAGATTTCTTTACAGTGCTTTGCTTTGGAGAGACTCTTTAGGGACCTTGTAGTGCTTGGGAATTTGGAACTCCTCTGGCATAGACCCAGCTGAGCTGGGAGGAGGAGCTGGATCCAAAGCCAAGGGCACTTTCCAAAGACTTCATGTCAGCTGAGGGTTTTTTGGCCAAAGAGCTGCTGTGATGTTTGTGTCTGCTGTGAGTGATGGATTTGTAACACACCTACAGAGCTGAGGTGGCTCTGATCTTCTCAGGGGTTATCTCTGGGTCCTAATGAAGGCCTGACTGCTTTGCTCTCACATTTCCAATCTCCCACTTTCCACAGATCCTGTTTCCTCCTCCTTTCCTTGCACTTCCCCCCCTGCTTTGCCTTGTCCTTCCTCTTCCATTTGCTGTTTCCATCCCTCCTCCACCAATGCAGTCTTTCATGTCTCCTCCCACTGGTGCAGGACTCAATAATCATCAGTCAAAACCACAAAGAAATGAGGATTTATTTGGGCTGAAGCCCTAAGAGCTGATGGGCACCAACATTGGCTTCTCCCAGTGTCAAACCCCCACCGTGTGTGGTGATAAAAAATAAACATCTTGGTTTAGACTGAGGAGAGACAAGGTTGGCCTTGAGAGTTGTTGGTATTTTCTTGATGTTAAGAGGTGTGAGGTTTGGGGTTTTGTTTTAAACAATCCTGGTGCTCAGATATGATGAACTTCCACGGAGAAGGAGTGACAAGGATAATGGATGTTGGTCCAAATGGGACATGAAAGGGTGGTGAAGGCCTCAGGCTTGGCCTCCTCAGGCTGCATGAAGTCTTGGATTTCTCCTGGTGTGTTTATTAAGTTTGTCTGAGGAGGAATTTGCTTTGCTGACTCCGAGTGGTGGATTTTGGCAGCTCTGAGGGGCACAGTTTGACAGGACACTTGCAAGGTATGCAAACACTTGGCACCACTGGAAGTTTCCAGACACAGATGAAATGCCAGGCACGATGGAAGGATGCCCAGATGGGTGAATGGCAAGATGGATAACACAGAAAAATGGCATCCTACAAAAAAAAAAAGGAGGGAAAAGAGCTGGTGGGGAGAGAGCAGTTACATTAAAATGAGCTGTTAGTTCTTGGAGACTGGTAAGAGCCCTGAAAAACAGCAAATCCCACTCTGGGTGGAAGTTGAGCAATTTTGGCTGATTGGATGCAAGTAGTTGTGAGTCTGGAGCAGGAATATTACAAGGAAAAAAGGGCTGGACATGGGATTTTGGAAGCTTTTCTTTGCCCTGCCGTGGTTGTAGGAGCATCATCAGAATGAATTTTTCTAGATGTTTGCCAGGAAAGTGGATATGAATCAGGGCTGTGATTTCCTCTGAGTTTTTGAATTTCTCTGCTGATTTACTATCAGATTTTTTGTTGAGTTTGGAGGATTTTCTCCTTTCTTGTTTACTTTGCTTCCTTTTTTCACTTCAGAAATGAAATGATTTTTTTCTTTTACATGAAGTCACCTCAGAGTTTAAATAAGTTGAGAAGTGGACTAAGCTAAAGGGCATCAAACAGCCTCGATTATTTCAGAATTAGAACATTCCTGCGAGAGAAGTAGAAGCATTTAAGATTTCACAAATTAGTTTTCATCACAATCCAACTTTGCCTGGTTCCTCTGAGAGCACAAACCTTCACTTTTTCTTTTTGTGGCCCTTTTTTGCTTCCACCCTTTCAGCCCCCAGGTCCCTGGAGCACCCACCCTGCTCCTGCCATGTGCCTGATCCCATGGGAGCCTTGGGATGCTGCTGTCCCACAGATCCATGGGGAGCAGACACAGGGTGATGATCCATCTACCTCCAGCCAGAGGGATAAATTGGAACACACTTCCCATTCCTGTGGCCTTTTCCCACCCCTGTTTTGCAGCAACAAACCCCAGTGCTTTAAATGCTGCTTCTCCCACCTCCCTGCATTTCCCACCTTTATTAAATCAAGGTTTAATGGAAGCAGCTCACAAAAAAAAAAAAAACGGAGGCAGGCGAAGCCACCAGGGTTAATTCTGAGACTTTTCCATGCTCTGAACTTCTCGTGGGATTTCAGAACCTTCCAAGTCGTCCCTGGATGGAGCAGGAGGGACAGGGAGGGGACGGCTTTACTCAATGAGCCGTGGCCCAGCTCCGTGGGATTGTCCCTAATGGGTGATTAGGGAGCCAATGTTTGCACAGGGCTGGGAAGCACTTGGGAAGTCCTGAGGACTGTAGGAATGATCAGTATTTCTTAGGAGACACTTCCCATGGCACGGGCTCTGCTCGGACTGTCGGGAGACTCCTCAGAAATGGCTTTGTCTGTGAACTGGGAGATCCCTTAATTTGCTGGTGCTGCTTCATTTAGTTTTACTGAAGTGTAAGGTAGATACCAGTGGCCTGAGGGGCAGGAGTTAAGCTCAAAGAATGTGGATTTACGTTGGATATTGGGAAGAAATCCTTCCCAATTCTGGGAGGGTGGGGAGGCCCTGGCACAGGTTCCCAGAGAAGCTGTGGCTGCTCCATCCCTGGGAATGTCCAAGACCAGGTTGGAGCAACCTGGGATAGTGGGAGGTGTCCCTGCCCATGGCAGGGGATGGAACGAGATAAACTTTAAGGTGCCTTCCAAACCGTGCTGAAATTCTATAAACTGTTCATCCTAACATTTATTAACACCTTCAGGTGTTGCTTTCTCAGTTTGGGTTCCCTGTGGCTCCTCAGTGATGATTTCTGAGCTCACTGCAGAGCAGTTACCTCTGCTGGAACCTGGATCCACTCGTATCCAGCCAGATCCCAGAGATCTGGGGGGGTTCCTGCCCCACCCCTGCCCCTGGGCTGTATGTCCATGTCACAGCAACAGAAAAACCAATATATTTTGGTTTCTATTACACAGGTATCCATTAGCATGTGGAAGGGAGCATAACTCTCCCTGACAGGAACTTGCTTTATGGGCTCTGTTAGGGATGGTCTCCAGGGTAAGAAATCTTACCTCGACCTCCAAGATTTTTCCATCATGTCAGCAGGGATTTTTGGCCAAACATACTTACAGCTCATTCACCTCTGTGTTTTGGGGGGAGTTTTTTTTGGTCTTAAAATCAAATCCTTTGGTGAAAATTCCCTTTGTTGTATAAAGATT
>WEIV01012991.1:81378-134875 GCA_013390005.1 Calyptomena viridis | reverse complement strand
GGTGGGTTTTGGGGGGTGTCAGTGTGGGTTTTGGGGGGTGTCGGTGTGTTTTGGGGGGTGTCACTGTTTTTGGGTTGGTGTCGGTGTGTTTTGGGGGGTGTCACTGTTTTTGGGGGGTGTCAGTGTGGGTTTGGGTGGGTGTCGGTGGGTTTTGGGGGGTGTCGCTGTTTTTGGGGGGGTCTCGGTCGCTGCCGGGCGCGGTTGGAAACCCGCGGAGTTCCGAGTTCTGCAGCGCCCCCTCGTGGCCCCGGGCGGCGCCGCACCCGCGTCCTGCGCGGCTGGAAACGCGCGTGGGAGCCCCTTCTTTTTGTTATTTCAGTCAAAAAACCGCAGCAAACAATCAAACCCGGCGCCCCCAAACCCCACCCAGCCGCCAGACCAGCTGTTTCTGCGAATTCCCCCTTCCCGCGGTGAGAGGGGAAACAAAACCCTGCTGTTGCTGGAGGAGCAGATCTCACCTTCTCCATCCCAAAAGTGGGAATTGTGGGGGTTTTTGTCCCCGCCGATGTCCCACAGCAGGATAAACAGGGTGCCAGGGAAGGCAGGGTGACCCTGGGGTGCTCAGCCTGAAGGTTCCTGAGTCCCCTGCCCAAACACTGCCAAATATCAGGTTTAATAAAAAAGTGCAGGAAATAAAATGCAGACTAAGAACTTGTTTCAAAAACGCTGAGTATCATCAAGTTCGGGGTCTGTGTAGCTCACCCGCAGAGGAGTGGAAATGCCTCCTGTGCTGGAGTTGAAAGCTTTACATTTTTCTTTTAAATACCATTAGAAGCAATTAGTGCTCCTTCCCCAAAGTCCAGAAATGGCTTTTGTTGCTTTTAACTGGCTTGTTATAAACTTGCTGTTGATGGACTTTTAAACCTTATGAAACAGCATAAAAAAAGAGTTGAGGGAAGGTGGTCTGTGCCCAGTGAGATGCTGGTGAAGATGAGAAACCTTCAGCCTTTCTGCTCCCTCGTTCCCTGAGCATCGTCCAAACCAACCCGGGGGGAGTGAGGGGTTAAAACCACGGATCACTTGGTTCTCCTCATTCCTTCTCATGGCCTGGAGCAGGTTTGACCAGTTCAACCCTTGCCAAGGGGAGGGGAAGAGGCACAGCTCCACATCTAGGAAAACAACACCTCAAAAATACCTGCTTCTAAAAAACACCTTGTGCTGGGTGATATTTTGTAAGAAAATCAGCCTCCCTTTAACCTCCAGAGCTCGGGGGCTTTGATTTATCCTTTTTGGAAAGGAAATGCCCCATAACATCAGTGCTTTCAAGCCCACTGTGATCATGTCTTTGGCATCGTGCAAATGAGTTCCTGGAATGGTTTTCAGGCTGGTCAGGGGGTTCTGGTCATGTTTTATAGGGAGCAACTTAATTCACCTCTATATTAAGGATTATTTGTTTGGGGTGGAGAGGAGGAGGGAGCTTGGCTTGCAGGGTGCTGGAAATAAATGAATAAATTCTCCAGGAAAGCTTTGGAAAGAACAATCAGTGGTGAGAGTAAAGCCACCAAGATTTCCAGCTTTCATTTAAAACAAACCCCCAGCCCAGAGTGGCTTCGTGGTCACATTTGGGCTTTGAAAGCTGCAGCAAACTCGAGGAATTGCTGCAGAAATCCCCACTTGTGGCTGCAGATTCTGGTCCTGAGGGCAACCAGCAGAGCCCACAGGTTTGTGGGTGCCCATTTAGAGCTCAGAGTTGTTTATCCTCAAGCCAAAGACATTTGGAAGTTGGTTTGAGAGGCTGTTCCTGTGTGAAGGGCAGTTGTATGTTCTCCTCTCTTGTCTGATTTCTCCCCTTATCTTCCCCTGCACCCCATAAAAGCTGTTTTTCTTTCTAAAATATTGAAACAACACACAGACACTGAGGGTGAATCCAGCTGGTCCTCAGCCCTGCATGGAGCAGCATCTTCTCTGCTCCTTAGCGTTTTTTTTGGAACATAATCCTGACCCAAACCAGATCAAGCCCCAAAATATTTTGGTGCAGCCTCTCCCTTAAGCCCCCACATCGAAGTGGGATGCAATTTCATGGTGGTTATTTGCAATTGAGGGCTCTCAGCCTCAGGATTCAGCGTTGGGTTTAAATCATGAGTTGCTCTCACACAAAATAACGTGTTTGTGATTTGGTCTTTTGGGTGTTTCGTGCCTCAGTTTGTGGTTTGGGAAGAGGTTTCTGCCCAGCCATGGTGGTGGTGGTTTGTTTTTTTAAGCTGAGTAATTCCTCGATGGCAAGAGCTCGTAAGAAAAACAAAAATGTTATGAAACATGTGGTGTAAAATCTCAGCAGTTTGGTGGGGCCACAGCCAGGAGTTATAATTGAAATCATTTAGAAATCAGAGAAAAGCCAATAACTTATTAATGCAGCTTTTCCAAAGCAAAAATCCTGCCTCCTTTGCTGTTTGCCGACAGGGAAAAAGCATAATTAAAGTTTCTTTGGATTGCTCTGTGAGTGCAGGATCAGAGGGAGAGATTTATTTTCCATACCTGCAGGACAGTCTTTAACGACAAGGTGTTATTTGGATTTTTTAGTAAGCAGCTTAACAGCGAATTTGTGTGAAAACAGGGAGCACTGGCTTCTGATGCAGCCTCAAATTAATTGCAGTGGAGGATGCCCTCAGCCTGTGGATTATTCCAATAATAATTGGAATAAGAATTGGAGCTGGGAGCTGGTGCTGTGGGATGTGTCCGGGTCTGTGGCAGCTGTCACAGGAGCCAGGATGGAGCTTCCTTGGATCTTCCCCGTGTCAAACACACGAATTATCCATGAATTATCCATGTTCCAAGTTGCTGTTGTGCAGGGGACTGGGAGAAGTTGTGCCCCCGCCTCCTAAAAGCCTTTTTATTCATGAATATGCAAATCCGAGGAATAAACGCTTTGTGTCTCTGTGTTCTCCCCAGCAGAGGGATCAATATGCAGGAAATGTGAGTTAACAAAGTGTCATCCCAGCTTCTCTTCTGCCTTTTTTTTCCCAAAGGAAGTGATTCCAGTGTCCTAAACAGGCTCCAGAGTCTCCTGTTATCCACCTGCACAGGGTTTTCTCCGTAGGTGGGATGTTGGAGGGTGGGATGCTGAGGAGTGGTGGTGGAGGAGATGCCAATTTTGGATGGTTTGGTTGGTGCCCTGTGATTGTGCAGATGCTCAGAACCCCTTGGCTGCCACCAAGGACTTGAGAAATGGGATTTCCCTCTTGCCAAAGTGCCAGGGGTTGGGCAGATTTGGGCTGGTGGTGATGGGTCACAGCAAATCTGGGGTTGATGTTCTTTTAGCAAATAGAAAATGAAATATTGAGTCTGCTACAACAGGAATAAGGGTAAGAGATACTCAGGGTTCTGCACTTGAGATATATTGGGGTTATTACAGAGATTTGGGGGGTTTATATATTTATATGGGAGTTTTGAGCACACTGAGGTCCTTAGTGAAGGAGATGAGAGACTCTTCCTCTGCTTGAATGCCAAGATGACTTGTCTGAAACTTTTCTGTGGGACACATTTGTGTGATTATTTGAGGCCAGAAAGCCAAGGAAAAGTGCTTTTCCCATGTTCCTGGTAGATGTGCCCCTTCTCCCTTGGGGGAAAGACAAAATCCCTTCCAAACAGTGACAACCTCATCCCACACATTCCAAGCTTTATCTGCTCACCTGGGTGGATCTGCTCATGTGAATAATAATTATGATTTTACAGTATCTTGCAGGATCAACCTGGAAACACTAACAAATCCTGAAATACCAACTTCCCAGCTGAGGGAAATGGCCTGGCCAGCAATAAAAGGCCCTGCTCTAAATATGTTAACACTTGCTAAACTACTGCTGACTTCAGTCTGACTTAAGCATGTGCTTAAATGTGTGTTCCAACGTGAGCCACGGGGAATACATTAAATTATTACTCAGGTTATGTAGTGCTGAAAATCACTGTGTGCAAAAATAAAGCCACTGTCCTGAAGAATTTAATTTAAAGACTGGTTATAATAAATCCTGAAGAGTGAAATGCATTAAAGGACAACTGGAGGGAAGGAAAGGGCTCTTTTTCAAGTTTTTTTCTTTACATTTAAAGGGGAAATGAAAGAAATGCAAGGAGTCAAGTCTAACTTTACTCAACAAGCTTCTCACCAGAGCTCTTGTACCTGCTGGTGAGTTTACTCAAGCAAAGAGTCTCCATGGGATGTTCTGTCACTGTCATTTTGCACGAAGGCATTTGGTGTGGGTTGCACGTGTGTTTTATCGAGTGGCTTTGTTTCAGGTTTTAAGGTGATGAACTGCTTCTTCAAACAAGTTAAACTTTTATTGTTTAACCCCGGGAGAGATGTGGCAGGTGGAGGAGATTGGGTGTCCAGATTGATTTTTGGGCTGGTGTTGAAGGGGAGGCTGGGAGTGTGTGGTGGGGTCGGAGCAAACCCTGGGACTCCTTCAACTCCAGTGTCACGGGAAGAGCAGCCGGAACAATGGGCACCATCCTTCACCCTGATAATGCTTTCTCACCAACTAATAGCTCCTTGTTCATCAAGGAAACGAATGTGTGTGGAGGTGACACGCTCTTCACCCACTGCTCTTTGTTCTGGGGTCCTCCAGCCTGATTGTATCAGCTCCAGCACTGACAAATAGCCCCCCAAACTTTACCACTATGTAAAATTGAGTTATGGGGTTTTAAGGTTGGACTCCTCTGGCTGAAGGTTGATTGTCTCCGAGAGATAAAGGAATCAGTACTCAACAATAACAAAATCTTTGCCATAGGATAATGCCTGTTATTGAGCTCTCAGCTCTCTTTATTTGGTTACAAAGCTTCACCCCTATTTTTTTTCCCTGCGCTCAGAGTGGGAGCTGCTGCTTGAAATTGGTGAATTGCTGCTGTTCCTCTCTTCACCCTCAGCCTGTGCTTGAGCAAATGCTCTGGCAGATAGATCAATTCCTTGAAACATCCCATCACCCAGGGCTGTGTCTCTGCAGCTGCAATTTTTAACTGAGTTGCCCTTGCTGTGGCACCTTCCCAGCAACGAGGCTGCTTGGGCAGCCTTTGGAGGAAGAAGCCTTGTCTTCCTTGCCTTGGACAATCCTAAGGAGCTCGTTAGGCAAAGCAAAGAGTTGCAGGAGGAGAGAAGTGGGGTGATTTTACAATAAAATTCATCCATTGGGGTGAAGGAAATAATTGTCATTGAGCTGCAGCCACCCCAGAAGTGGCTTCACTTGGGTCTAGTGAAGAGTCATGGGATGGTTTGGGTTGAAAGGGACCTTAAAGATCATCAGTTCCAGCCCCTTGTTGTGGGCAGGGACACTTTCCACTGCAGAGAAGAATCTCAAAGCCCTGGAGCCCCAACCACCTTGCTCAGGTCCCCTGGCCAAAGCATTATTTTGCATTTAGTAATAGAACTACACCATCTGCTGTCAAGGAAGGTGGTCTGGCATTGCCTTTGTGAGGATCAAAGCATTAACAAAAAGGATGGAATTAGAGGGGAGAAATGAGAAGTTTATTTTAGCTTTAAACTGATGGTTTCTGGGGCAAAGGCAGTCGGGGCTGAGAGGGCAAGGGGAGCCTGCCAGGAGCTGCCTCAGAGGGCAGTGGGTGAGGAAATCACAAAATCCAAGGGAGGACCAAATTTAGGGGAGTGAAACTCTTTGTACTCTCTGAACTCCTTCCAAACCCTGGAAGCACTCTGCTGGTCCTGATAAACACCTGATGCATGAGGTGTGTGGGGAGGATGTGTGTGATAGGGATGAGCTTCCCTTGGAGATTTGGAGCAGGCAGGGGGTCATTGTCAGCCTTTGGAAACACGTGCAGGGTGGTGCTCTCCACTCCCATAACTCCTATCTCTGCTTTCCTGCTTCCAGTTCCCTCAAAAGACAGAGCTCTGCTGTCCCCCAAAGGCCGTGGGCATCAGCAGGAGAGTCTTTGGCTCAGCGAAGTTCTCAAATCTCCCCTGATTCCTGCTGCCTTAAACTTCATTTATATCCTGATGCTTCAAAGCAGAGCTGATTATTCCTGACTGCAGGATGAGTTTGGGATCCTCTGACCTTGGAGGGAAATGGTTCCCATCCTGTTCCTGTGCACACCCTTCATGTGGTCGCTGTATTAGGTGTGAGTTGCCAAGGTTTTGGGCCAGATCCAGCCTTGGGATGTAGCAGCATTGTTGTTGCTCTTGGAAGAAGCCTCCTGTTCTCCTTCCTCTCAGTGTCAGAGCTGCTTCACCCCTGTGCAACCGGTTTAGTTTTGAGATCCTCAATTCCATCACTAATTTTATTTCCCCCCCCTTTTTCTCCCTGTTTTTCCCTGGTGCCGGATGCCCTCAGGATTACATTTTTGTTATCCTGGTTTCTTCTTTAGCAGGATGAATCTCATTTTATTATTCCAGCCATATTCCTAACCTCTCCATGTCCCCTACTATTATTTCCTCTGCTTTCACTTGATATTTGCATTACCACCTAATTTAGTATCTTCCTGCTCATTGAATTAATGGACTGTTTACTCGCCTTAGATAAAACGGGGACTAATACCCTGCAGAACCCCAACACAGACGCTCCTCCCCACGTGACAAAAAGCCATTTATCACCAGCTTTTGTCTGTGGCCCTTGGGCCAATTTTCAGTGTGTGACGATTGCTTTTCTCCAAGCGGAGGGGAATTAATTTTTTCAGTGAGATTTGCTGTGGCACCACATCAAACGCTCAGTAAAGTCCCCAGATATATTGCACCTTCCACATTCCCCTTCGTCTGCTAATTTTGTAGCTTGATCAGAGAGGCTGACTGTGGGTGCCTAAGGTCATTCTCTCTCCACAAACCCAAAGGTTGCTTGTTGCTAAGAAAGCAATTATAACTGAGGTGCTCATAAAGTCATTTAGTCCCTTTCTGATTATTTTTTTTTTAGGTCTGTTGTTTTATGAGCGTGACATTAGATTGGCCAGAGCCTTTTTCACCTTCACCTTGGCATTGTGTCTTTAATCTTTGGTGCTACCTTTGATTATTGTCTTCTCTGTATATCTTAGTTCTCTAATATTAGAAGGGAAGACCAGTGGTTTGGTAAATTTGAGAGCTTTGTTATAATAATTCTTGTAAGATTCCGTGTAAATGGAAGGAAAACACAACCTCAGAAGTACAAAATAATAAGTGGGTGTTATTTTTCCCTTTCCATGCTCAAACCCTTGTCCCTGGCTACAGTCAGGGAAGCCCATGGCTACCTGAGTGATCCCTGCAGCCATCAGGGAGTGCAACAGGACTTTGACTCCCTCAAGCTGTAGCAGCATCTCACAAGTAGGTGAGAAATCTTCACTGCCAGCTTTTGTTTGTCACCCAGTGGACATCGAGGTGGTGGCACTGCTTTAAGTTGGGTTTCTACTTTGCCTTCTGCCAAGGTTGGTTTGAATTCGCTGTATTTTCATCTGTAGGTAGAAATTCCAGATCTGCTTTGAGTGTGTCCCTGGATGAGACTCATCAGCTTCAGTTATTTTGTTGAGGAAGGAAAAAAAGCATCTTATTTGGAATCAAGGGAAAATTCTGTGTCTCTCCTCCCAGCCAGTCTAGGAGAAATCTAGCAGGGAAATAACCAGAACAACCATAACCTTTTATTTTCAAATACAATTGGAATAAGTTCATCAGAAACACTTTAATTTTGAAATGTTTCAAAGGTCTCGCAAAGCCAATCTTAACTTTTTTAAGAAAAAACCCCTGACCCACAGAAAAGAAAAACACACAAACTTTTATGATGGCAAACTAACCATCCCCACCAAGGGGAAGTAAGGCCAGACAGGATTAGTATTTGAATATTCTCTTTTCCTCCTCCTCTTTGATATGCAAACTTGCTGCTGATCAAAGCACTCTGGGAGGAGGACAATAGCGCACATCCTGGTGGCTTTGGGCTTTGGTTCCTTGGTTTCATCCTGTGCTGGCTGGGGTAGGTTTAGGGATGGGGACAAGCCCTGTTTTCCTCCCCTCCCCTTTGGTCTTCCCGTGGAAGCCCTGAATTCTGGGATCAGCAGGGGAGCCGAGCTGTCTGAGCCAGGGGCAACCGCACAAGCCCTGAGGTTGCAGGAGCTGCCATAAAACCGCTGCCTACAAAGCCTCCATCCCTCCTGGGTACCCCAGGATGCAAAATGTGTGGGTTCAGGCTTGGGGCAGGTGGTAGGATTTGCTCCTTTAATCTTCAGTGTCTATTTATTACAGTGGAGCTCCAGGGCATCTGAGCATGGCCTTTCTCGCCAAGAGACCATAACAAATGGCTCTGCTACCTCTGCCACACACCCGAGCCTTGTGCTCCACCTATCTGCACGAGCCGGTGCTGGCTCCTGCCATCCCTGCTCCTTCTTTTGTTGTGGAGCTCAAAAACCCGGGAGAGGGGAGCTGGGGAGGGATTTGAACGCCCCGAGAGCGGCTCCGGTTGAGCGTCCACACCTGCCCTCCCCTCCTCTTCCTCAGCTCATTTTTCATGGGGGGAGATGCTCACCTTGGGGATGAGAAACTGCTCTGCCCCAGGCCATGGGACCATGACTTAGAGTCACCCTTTTCCCTTTGTTTACTCTTAGGTATTGAAGCCTTTCTCGATTGCTAATTATTTTTCAATTGCCCAAGACAAATGAGAAGGTTATGGAGGTGCCATTTCTCAGTGACCCTGCCTGTCAATGGCTGGGACTCTTTTATTGATGGTGGAGCTGGTTTTGTTAGGTTTTTCTTGGTGGTTTTAAAGAATAAGAGGAAGATAGGCTTAAACCACCTCTGTAATTTAAGCTTTGTGTGTCTGTCAGAAATTAGGAGGGGGATGATGCTGGTGGGGAGTTCCATCCCCCTTGTTGCACTTTATTTTTATGAGAAAAACTGTCCCCAAAGAAGGTGGGGATCTACAGTAAACCTCAACCTTGTACAAGAAGATGCAACACTCTTGTCTCAGACTTTTAGAATATAATTTAATTCTTATTGCAGTGATATTTTGTGGCAAGACCCCAGTTCCAAATCTGTTTTCCATGAAGTTGCAGCTCTGAAGAGCTTGTAGTTGAAACAGGCAAACAAATCAGATAAAGGATGATGAGGGGGGTGATGTTAGAGGAGTGATTTGACTCCAACACAGGGGCTGTTAGAGGTGAGGGTGCTGGGGCTGACATTACATTTCCTGTTGTATTTTGGGAAGGGGAATTAGGGGATGAAAACCCAGCAGTGGGATGTGCACAGGAGTCCTGGCTTTGCCATATTGGCTCTGTTGAAGCTGGAAATGTAATTTAACTGAAAACATTGATTTGGGGCACTTGAGTGCCCAAAAAAGGGCTCTTTGCTTGGATTTGGAGGACAAAGGGTCTGTGGGTCCACCCAGACCCCAATTCTTTGTGCTTGTGTTCCCAGTGCAGTTGCTTTGCTCTGGAGTTCCAGGAAACATTGGCTCCAGCCTCCATACCAGAATTCCTGTTCCCTGGCAGTTTTTAATCCACACACACAACTTCCCTGTGAATTGAGGTGTCCGTGTGCTGCTCCCTGAACTCCTGGGCTTTGTGTTTCCACAGGAGACAGTTCCTGGCAGCTTTTTGCAGGGCTGAATCTCCTGGTTCTCTATTGAATGGGGAAGCTTGAAAAAACCCTTTGCTTTTCATCCCAAGATGTATTTTCCAGCCTGTCTCCAGGCAGCTCCCAACCCAAAGGGCATCACTGAACGCGCCAGCAACCAAATAGCAACTGGGGGGAGGGAAGAGGAGGACAGAGGAAGATGGAAAACCTCCTATACAATAATTAGAATAAAATTGGGGTATCAAGAATACAGGGGTCAGCTTCTGTTCACACCAATATGGCTTTCACCTTGTAGAGAAAGGCCTGCACCAGGTAATTAGGTCAAGTCAATGATTATATATCTTTAAGCGAAGTGGAAGGGACTGTAATTGTGATGAAATTTGTTTGAAGAGGGAAAGCATGGGGAATTTTGTTTAAAGGTAACGAGTTCAAAGGGTAAATGAAGTTCAAGGTTCAGTTCCTGTTCACTCCTAACAAAAAAAACCCCCACAACAACACCCACGCACACCAAGCAGCCAATATTTCTATCAGACGAGTTGCTTTATCTTTTGGGGAAGGGAATGGGATCATATCCCTGTAGGAAAAGTGGAATTAAACCAGTGACAGCTCTTTAATGGGGCTTTCTTTCTTTAGGAGCCAACAGAAGGGTAAACCTTGTGTAATGGGTTTTTTTCCTAGTTGGTTTATTCTTCCCTTCGGAGCTCTCTGCACATGCAGCCACCTTGTATGTAAATCAGGGACACCCTAGAAAGGCCTTGCCTGTGATATGCAAATACCCACTTTGTTTACAGGAACTTTTCAAGGGGAAGGCAGCTGGGCCATGGACAGTGGGGAAAACTGCCCATCTTTGGGGATTTAATAGGATTTCGACTCCCCATAAATGTTTTTGGTGGAAGAAAGATGTGTTCCTATTCGTGCTTCTGCAGTGGTCTATGATTTCTGTCGATGCTGGCGGGTGTTCTGGTGTGGTGGAGGGCAGGAGTGGAATTCCCAGTAGTCCAGCTGGGAAGTGCTCAGGTGGACATGGGAGAAGAGGGCATAAGGAAAAACAGTGGTGGCTGCAAGAGGTTGTTTTTAAGTCGCACATGTAGGTATGGAAAGGTGGGATGAAAGTTGTGATACAAGTTGGGATCTCTGGGCTCTTCCTCACACCATCATTGTGTGATCTTGGAATTTGGATCAACATTTGGGCCCGAAGAGTTTGGAACAGGTGCTTGGAGAATTTGGCTCTTTCCATTGGAAACAAGAGGCTCATGGTGGTGGTGTTGGGGCTGTTTTTCTGACACGGGTGTTGAGCTTTGCTGCTTTTTCTCTAATGGCTGAAGTGTGGGACAGGAGCACGAAGTAATATCATTTGGCCTCATCTTGAAAGTAAACTGCAGAAGTTTAGTGGCCACCTCACTTGACAGGGAGAAGCAGCCAAGCAGCTCCCCAGGAAAGCTCTAAACTGGGGAGAGACAAGGGGCAGCTCCCAAATGTCTTGGCATGGTCAGTAGAGCTCACTGTGAACTTGGTCTGTGATCCAGCTGGGCTCAGTGCTGGGCCTGGCTTTGGGGACACACCGTAGAGGACATGGTGACATCCTGACCCACCCCTGCCTGGTGTGAGCAGCACCATGGGCTGGTGACCAGCACCAGGTTTGGGGGTGGGGGGAGGCTGGAGGGGCGAGAAGGGCAGAGCCTCACCTCTGCTGAACCCGAGCTGCAAATATTTGCACCCTGGCAAAATTTAGTCGAAGTTCAAGGAACAACATTACAACAATATTAATGACCCCAAAGGGCACGGAAAGTTCAGAGTTCGCCTCCTGTTTACACCACTGCTCCTTTTCTCCCTTTTCCTATCACACCCCTCCTGTCTTCGGTCTAAATTCGATGCCGTCGCTGCTGTCGAGATGTTTTGTGACATTTCAATCTGTTGGAGTTTATTTTTCCATCGCGGGGAGGGGAGGAAAAAGATCCAGCGGTTTTGTGCGGATAATAGAGGGCGAAGGGTGGGCGCCGGGGGGAGCAGGGGTGCTCCCGCCATCAGTTCAAGGTTCACTCTTTGTTCGCCCGCAATAAAAAGTCTTCAGTTCTCAGGTATTTAAACCCAAATCAGCAGTTCCATATCCGTAACCTGAGCTAAGTGTTCCTCCATCTAATGGCCGCGCGGGCTGTCGTTTGCAGCGAGTTGGGTGACACTCGATTTGTACTCGGTGACGGGAACAGATGGGTCTTCATTGTGAGAGCCCGCCTGTATGCAAATGTGAACGGAGTTTCACCCGCGCCCGCGCCTGACCTGACCACGCACAGGCATTTACCCGGCGCGCTCAGCCGGGGGGGCGGCCAAGGGCGATAAAAAATGGCACTCGGATGGTACCAGCGGCAGGTCAAGTTTACCATCCGTCTTTCAGCCGGGGACCGAGATGGCAACACAGTTATTTAGTTTCAGTGTTGATGTTGGTTGCAATAAACTCCATCATTTCACCTGTTTATGAACCCGACCGGTTTCTCGGTGGGGGAAAAAGGAGGGAAAAAAGAAAATAATGGAAAGGCGACGAGCGCCGGGCGATGGGCTTGGTGTTGGGGTGAGGAAGGGTGCTGCTTGTGGTGATGGGGGGGTGGAGTTCTTGTTTTATTTCATCCCCCAAATCCTCGGTGTGACTTTCCATTTCCTCCCCCCCCTCCCAGCGCTTTGTATTTTTGAGGTTTTGTTTTATTTCTTCGGAAGAAACGGCAAAGCCGCCTGTGCCGAAAACGGGCTTTTTTATTATTTAAAAATTGAGAAAAATGATAATTGATGCCGGGATAAACAAGCGGCGTTTTAGGCGCCGGTGAACAGTTTTGCATGTACATAGGCGGTGCACAATATATAATAAATCTCACCATTTAAATGTGCAACCCTTCATTAGAGTGAAAATATGAACAGCTGTAATCGCACATTTACGCCGGTGACAGAGAAAAATCTCGTTACAGTCGTAATTTTTCATGCTGATGAAGAACTGGGAGCAGGTTCGAACACTGAGTCTGTAACTGGGTGGAATTTTATTCCTCCAGCCCCTCTTTTCCCCCCCCTGCTGCCTCTCCCCAGCCACATCCAGGAGTGTAGCAAATTAGCGTCTTTTGCTCACAGCAATGCTCTGTTTTTATATTATTCTCTGGCTCATCAGAAAAGTAGATTTCTCATGCCAATTGTAGAGCCCTCTTGGCTGTCGGCTCCTACGGGACTGACCCCCCAAACTGTGCTTAGGATGAATGGTTACACGTCCCCAGGACATCTGTTCTTCAAGGGATGCTGTGAGCTGGAGTCTGGAACTGATATAAAAGAAACACTCACTACAAATATAGTAAAAGCTTCTCGCTGCAGTAAATCTTATTTCTTGCAACTTGGCTTCCAGCGAGCGACCAGCACATCATGGCAGAGGAGGGGGGCTGAGAGGGCAAATGCTTTATGTTTTATTTAATTTTTTTTTTAGCAGTGGAAATGTCCATTTTGTACAAGCAGCAATGCAGGAGCTGGAACTCCAAGCATCTAGAAATCTTCCTGTCTTGTTTTTATAGTTTATTGTTCCTTCCGTGGGAAAAAAAAAAACCGAACAAACCACCCAAGCAAACAACCCCAAAACGGAACTCACATATATATTTTTAGGCAGTTGAGCCTCTGCTCAAATCATCATGAATAGAAATGAATGGCCAGAATTGGAGCTGGTATTTGTCCACTCGGCACTTGTCATAACTGACAGGGATGATGAAAATAAGGCACTTTGTCCATATCGAGAAATTGAGGGCTTCTGAAATGGTTTTATTCCCTCGTTTTTAGTCATTGAAAAGTGGGGAGATCATTAATTTCCTGTCCTGGGCTAAGGAACTGCTCTGAACATGTGGAAGGTTTCGTCCTTACATTTGTAACACAAACATCCCCGGATTGTTGCCATTTGACCCAATATTCTCACCTTAATGTGCCAAGGTCTTTATTAAACCATTACTTAAACATTACTGGTACGAGCTGTGGGTCACGGGCAAAACTCTCAGCCAAGTCAGAATAATTACTAAATAAAACTGAATAAAGACTTGAGGATTTGGCCCATTCTTTGTGACCTTGAAATTGCTCTCCGAGGAAATCCTGGCAGGTAAAGAGAATTGGATTTATATTCTGATGTATGAAATTCTGGTCGTCTCACTTCAACAGAAAACTGACTAGAGGTTTGTTCAAATTTATGGCACTAACTAAAGAATTTGTGAATGATTTTTCTTTTTTCATTATTTTCCGGCAGAGGAAAAGCTAAGGGTGATGATTAGAAAATTATTGGTCACCTGAAAGTGTAATTTTTACCTCTGCAAGCAGCTTTAAAAGAGAAAGAAAAAAAAACAACTTTATTTCGAGCGAGTTGATTTTATTAATTGCTGCCTTACCAAAACACGCTTAACTTTTGCTGGTTGTCAGGCTGGAGGAGCTTTTTTATTTAAAAAAATATAAAATCTTGGGAAGCTGGAAGCTGCTGCAGGAGTGCATATGTACTTATTCCAGACGAGTGCCCGTTGGAAAATTCCGGCGGCGTTCGGCCGAGGTGCAGCAGCTTCTCATTATCGCCGCCGATTCGAGCACCCCTCAAAGTGTGACTGGTTCCCATTAAACGAGTTACAGAAACAATCTGCCTAATTTTCCCCTAAAAGGCCGCAGTGTGTTTCCAGAACACTCACATTTTATTATTTCAGCCTCATCCTGCAGTTCCCAGCTGGAGGAGCTTAGTGGGACCCAACCCCACGAGTGCCTGGGCGGGCACCAACTCTCCGTATCGGCCCATCTGGGGGGGTCTAATCCAGCCCTTCCAGGGAAAAGGGGTCCCCCTTAGTGTCCTCTATCTTCCTTTTTTTTGCCTCTTATCTCTCCTCTTTTCCAGCCCCCAAAACCCCCCACTCAAGTGAGTTAATAAGGGAAAAATCACTATTAATATTTTTTCGCTGCGCGGTCACAGGAAACCTTTTCTCATGGGAATTTTGGGTGCCGTGCTATCTTATATTTTTTAAACAACATCCCACGTTTTCTTTTTTCCCCCCTTCTGTTATTCCTTCAAAGCAGCAAACTGCAATTACAGTGGGAGTTTTGTGTGTAGGTTTAGGTGGTCGGATGAAGGGGGGGGTTCTCCCCATCCGGAGCCGTATCGCGATTCCCGGCCCCGCTGCCCCCTCGGAGCCTTTCTGGACCCTGTGCAGCCCCCGGAGGTGGCCAGAGGAGGGGTCCAGGAGCCATCTCGTGGCCACGGCACCGAGTGGCAGCTCCGAAGGTGGGACCTCAAGGAGAGAAAGGGGGGAACTGTGTTCAAATATAAATCAAACCCATCAGTCACCGGGAACCCGGAGAAAGTGGCACGGGATATAAATAGAGGCTATAACTGCAGTGACAAGCAGGGCTGCAGTTGTAAATACTCATTATCTTTCTTAATATGACACCGGGTGGATTGGGAGAGCTCGGGAAATTACAAAGGGAAGGGAAAAATTAAAACCAGGGAGAAGGGAATGCGGCGGTTTTAAACCTAAAACCTCTGTCCAGCTTTTCTTTAAAACAATAGGACTTCCCCCCCCCCAAACATTTATATATATTATTAATATATATTAACTTAGCACCCTGTCTCCTCCCCAAAGCTGAGTGAAAGCCCCAAAGACATCTGTTTGCATACATTGTGTGTCAGGCAACATCAGATCTGAATAGAATTTATCTAAATTTTATATGCATGGCTTGATGTAAATTGAAATAAATTGTACAGCATACTCTGCGTGGACATATTGGTTTTTCCTTCGCTGCTTGAACTTTTAACCTCGGGGTTTGAGCCGGTCACACGCTGACCCGTCTGAACTCTGCTGGTAGAGCCAAGTCTGGAAGGATGACCTTGCAGCCATGGCAACCCCCAAAGATAGTCCAGGCCTCCTCCATCCTCCCCTTCCCCCAGCCCTTCGAAAGCAACACAAATTGGTTGGATTTCGGGTGGTTCAACACAAGCACCTTTGGCCAAGATGCAGAGAGTTGGGTTGGTTCCCCTCCTCTCATCCCGCTTTTCCGTGCCAGTGTGAGGAGCAGGAGGAAGAGGATGGGTGCTGGGTGCTGCTGTGGGTCCCTGGTCTTCCTGGTCACTTCAGTAAGAATTGCTGCAGAGTCTTCTCTCCTCCTGCCTCAGTTTCCCCATGAGTTTTGTAGCATTAATTTTTGGGGCGTATTTATTGGGTTTTACAAGGTTTGAGCTTCCCAAGTGATGAGGATTCCCTACTTATTTCTTATGTATTTGTATATATCTCACTGTGGTTGTTGCTGCTGTACCTGGACTGTGTGAAAAGACAAATTCCTGGAAGTTTGATGGGGACACAGCTGAGACCCATCTCTGGCCCTGGCCGATGCCATGAGAGGCTGAAGGGCTCAGAAAGGGCAGGTTTGACAATTGGGATGGTGGATTTTGGAGCCTGGCAGTTTTCTGTGCTGAGGAAGGGATGAATTTTCCTCCCCAAGCTTTTGTATGGAAGGCCTGGCACTGTGAGGAAAAGTTTGGGTGAAGAACATCTGCCTCAGCAGCATCAGTAAGATTCCAAATGTGAAGAGGTCTTAGGGAGGCTGAGGAAGGTCAATTCCCTGGGGTCAGGCAGTAGGAATGGGCCTTCTGTCATCCCTGCTCCAGAGCTGCCTCAGCTGGAGCTGCCACTGGTTTTGCTGTGAAAATCCAAGGAATATCATAGAATCATGGAATGCTTGAGTTGGAAGGAACCTTAAAGCCCATCCAGTCCCACCCCAGCCATGGGCAGGGACACCTCCCACTGTCCCAGGTTGTTCCAACCCGGCCTTGGGCACTTCCAGGGATGGAGCAGCCACAGCTTCTCTGCCCAACCTGTGCCAGGGCCTCCCCACCCTCCCAGGGAAGGATTTTTGGGTTTGTGTTGCTGACAAGATGAATGTTATCTGCAAGTTGAGTCTCCTTCTCCCTTTACCTTTTTGGTGAACCCCAAGTCCCCGTGTGTCCCAGAAAAGGTCTTGATCCAGCTTTGTTGAACTTGAGGAATGCTGGCATTTGCTGTTGAAGTTATTTTGGAAATAATTTTCCCTCTCCCCTTCTCTGAGCTGGAGAACAGAACATGATGTGTCACCAGTTCCACACATCAGCACGTGTTTAATTGCTTTCCTGAGGTGTCCAAAGGGTCCGAATGTGACTTCCAAAGACCTGGGAACAGCTGTGGGAATACTCAGCTTGCTTGGAACAATGCAAATACAAACACTAACGACGTCATTTACTCGGCCAAAGGCCTTGGGGCTGATGCTGATCCTCATCCCACAGCACTGGGAAGAGCTGGATTTGGGAGAACTCTGGTTTAGTGGTGGTGGTGATGCCTTTGGAGACCTGGACCAAAGGGATCCCAGGGAATGGGATCTGTGTCCCTGCACATCTCTTGGGGTGGAGGAGACAGGAACAAGAGGTTCTGGAGGTTCCCAACCAGGAATTAAGGAGTAGAGTCTCTTTTAACCTTTTATTACGATAGTGCTTGACCTGAAAAAGAACATTTTTCCCCTTCCCCTCGTGTCACGTTTGTTCATCTGTGAACACGATGCCTTAACCTTTTAAAGTTCCACAGTATTTTCCCATCCCTGGAATGTCCAAGGCCAGGTTGGACGAGGTTTGGAGCAACCTGGGATAGTGGGAGGTGTCCCTGCCCATGGCAGGGGGTTTGGAACAACATGATCTTTAAGGTCCCTTCCCACCCAAACCATCCTGTGAATGATTCTGTGAAATACTCAGGAAAACCTTGGATGGAAAGTGCCATAATGGGGCTTTATTTACTTCTCTTCCCCACCTGGGCCACGTTTTGAAGTTCCAGCCACGTGTGTGTCTTCCAGACACCAGAACTTACTGGTAATTTATTTAATAGATGCGGTATTAAAAAAAATAAAATCCTTCTTGCAGCTAACTGTGAGCACGTCGTATTTCATCATTACAAAGCAATAAGCAGGCTATAGATCCCTGTTTATGGCCTATTTTATCAGTACGACTTCATTGTCTTATTTTTAAAAATTGTTGTTATAACCCTATTATTATAAGTGAAGAGATATAGAGGCTGTAACCATAATGTAAAACAACTTTTGCAAATCCTCTGCAGTCTGTGCCACTGAGACCTTTGTTATGCAAGGAGCAGAGTAAGGGACTGAGGGTCCTTTGCTGGTGTCTGTCACCATGTGGGGTGACAGAGTCACTTTTGTACCTCTGTAAAAGTCAGATACATAAGAAACATTAAATAAAATTATCCAAGCCCCTAATAACTCCACAATATTCATTCCTCTTCTCTTATAACCCAAATCTTTCCCATTGGTGAGGCACAGGCTGCTTGTATTTGAAGAACTTCGTGGTTTAGTGAAAGAAAATTGGGCTGCAGGAAAATCAGGAGCATCATTTTCCACGTGTGTGGTTGTCACCAGGAGGAAGCCAAACCCCCTGGATGTTTGTTTTCCTCCTCTTTTAGTTGCATTAGTGATGGCAGAGAGGAAAGCACCAGAGGTAGAACCAGCCCACCGATTAATGTTGCAGCTCCACGTTGGTAAAATTCCATTTTTATATTTATTTGCTTTGCCAGATGTATTTTGAATGCACTGAAATGCCATCATAAGGGCAGAACCATGCCAGGAAGCCGTGGTAAAGCAAACAGGGCTGTGGGTTGTAAAGCACCAGGGCTGTGTTTTGTGAAAACTCCTTTTGTAGGTACTTCATACCAAGAAAAACCTTTCCTGCTTTCATCTCAGCTGGATCCGTGTCTGAAATGTGCTCACAGCCAGGAGAGGAGCTGCTGGGAGTGGGCAGGATCTTGTGTGATGCTCTTCTGACAAATATCAGACCTCTTCACACTCTTTCTCCCATGCAGGGGCACAGCATCTCTGCTTCTGGTTTATTAAAAGGGAGGGGAAAGTAGGTTGTCCAAGATGAAAGGGATTTAACAGGAAAATTCAGAGGAACACCTGGAGTCCTGCCTCCATCTCTCTGTGCAGCTCCTGGAGTTCATTCCCAGTACTTTCCTTCCTTCCCCCAGCTATCACTCACTTCATTAGAGCCCTATGAAAACCTGATGTGGTTTTTTCCATCCTTTTTTCCCCCTGGTTCTTTAGTGCCTGGTTTTGTACAACTTAACCTCGTTATGGTGGGAGGGTTAATTGTTTGAACAGTGCTGAGGTCATGAGGCTTTTCTGAAGCTGCTGCAGATACAGACCAAAAACCTCCATAAAATCTCCAACTTGCAGATTTGGGCAAGGGTTTTGGCAACATAACAAAGTGAGGCAAGTTCCATACCCATGTTTCATGAGCCAGGTTGATGTTTAGGCTGCTGAGCTCTCCCTTTGATGGATAATGCAAGTGGGAATTGCATGGCCTTGTTAATTCACACCAGTTTTTGGAATTCTGTGCCCAAGATAAATGGAATTTTTGGCTATGGCCATGAGAAGCCAATGCCATGTGTGCCAAACCTTCCTGCTTCCACTCTTGTGGTGTTGCTGGTGAACTGGGAATTATCTCCATCCTGCAGAAGGTGGAGGACTGAGCATTGAATCAGAGGAACTCGGGTTATTATCATATTAAATCCTTAAACACCTTGTAATCCCCTGCCCTTGTTCTCCTGTGCATATTTTCTCTGTGTGCACCAAATAGACCTAATTAGAGCCCAGCCCTGCACATCATTTCTGGCACTCTGGATTTTCTGACATTTGCTGAACACACTCAGTGTTGTGCTGTGAATCTTTGCCTCCATCCCTTTGCTCTCTAGTGGTCATTTAACTGAGTGAGGGACAAGCAGCTCCTGGCTAATGGTTTGTACTTTTGTAAAATAGAGCATGAAATTGCAGATGGTCACTAGAAATGTCAAAATCTGGGAGAAACAAGCCCTAATTTCAATATATTCCTTTGCTTTGTTGGTTAAGGAGACCTTCTTTTATGGTTGTTGCTAATGTCAAGTTTTGACCTCATTATTTTTCCTAATTTCCCTCAGTTTTAGCCCAGCTGGAATGCTGATACAACCTCTTTAATTGGCATTTAGCAGAGTTTTAGCACATTAGTACCAACGTGCAGCCAAGTGGGTTTTGTGGGTTACTGAGCATCTTCCCAGGTACTGTTTTCTCATGGAGTTTATCCCTAGGAAGGAAGCTTGGAATACCCACCTGAGCATCATTTTCTCTTTAAAATTCCTCACAAAGCTACTTCTCTTTGGGCCAACTCCTTCCCCATCCCCTTTCCTTTGAGATACCTCTAAAATTTGGATCTATTTCTAAAATTTGCCACTTCCCAATCCAGGGGATTCAAAGCTATGGACTCTTGTACCTTCTTTGCTGGGATGGGGGTTAGAAGGAAGATAAAAAAGGTGAGAAAAATGGGACTATGGTCTTTTTGACCTGCTCAGAACCAGGTTCAAAGGTGTTCTGGGGGTTTTTAATGGAATGTAATGGGTTTTCCACTGCTGGGGAGCTGTTCCTGTTAAAAACCCTACCAAGTGGAGCTGGCTTGGGAGAGTTTGGTGTAGAAGGAATGTCGAGGTGAATTGAGGAAAACTCAGTGGTGGTTCTTGACTCCTTCAGAAGAGCCTGGTCCTTGTGAGCTCAGCACAAGACTCATTTTGGGACAGCCTGGATGCAGTGGGAGGAGGAGGCTGGAGCTGGGCTTCATCTTGAAAGCACGACAGTCTTTTATTAAAGCTGATGGGATCCAGATCTCTCATGTCTCCCTGGGCATTTCTTTCAATCCTTTGCCTATTTTTATCCAGATACTGGAGGTTTGGGGTTTACTCAGCAGAATCCCAGTAAAATTCAGTCTTTAACTGGAGAGTTCAGCTGCCACAGGGTGAGAAATTTACGTCGTGGAGCTTTTGAGTCTTGAAAATGAAGGTTTGCTCTGCAGTCTCAGTCAGACCCTGCTCCTCCTGGCACGTGAATTAGGTTTCTATCCTTATTGTTAGTGTGGGAATGGGGGGGAGCTGGGTGGGGGTAGGGAATGGGAGCTCTGCATCATTTTCTGTGCTGTTTGCAAACCCCTCTGAATAGTGAAAAACAATGCGATTAATTTTCTCTGGCGCAATCATGCATAGATTTAATAAGCATCCAAAGGTAGGATCCATCTGTAAAGTACGCACTGCATGCTAAATTACTTCTCTTCTGCCATTTTTTTTCTTTCCAAACCTTAATTAATTGAAGGAAAAAAAAAAATTGTTTATTAAAGTGGGAACAGGCTAGGCTCTGTCTCTGCATCTCTGGTTCAAAAGTTCATACAATTCCCCGAAGGCTCATCTGTGTGTGTGTGTGTGTGTTTGCAGTTGGGTGTGTGTGCTCACATCTCTCTCACTCCCAGACTTACTCGCTCTCTACTACGAGACAGATGCCCAGAAAGGTGCTGTGCTTTAAACAAAGGTTACTTTTATTTTTTTTCTCCCTGGAAGATTCCTGACTTAGGAGTGCCCTTCCTCCTCTCCCACCCCTGCTTGTCCTTTATCCCTCTTGGCTCGGAAAGGAGGAGACACTTCCAGTGCAGAGCTTAAAACAGTGTAAGTGAATAAACAGGGGCAAGGGATGGAGGCCAGGAAGCTGATTCCACAGGTGGATCCAGGGTAGGAAGCACCTGTGTGTGTGCAAGAGCAAGGAAGCAAACAAAGAAAGTCCAGGGAGAGGAGAGGGGTTTGGGTGTGCACTGTATGGATAGAAAATTCCCTGGCAGTGAGTAGAGCTGGGCCAGGCAAGGACAGCAGGGGAGCCACGTGTGCCTTTCCAACACTGTAATCCCCTCAGTGTTGCCCTCTCCTTGAATCCCTGTCTGTCCCCATCAGGCTCTTTATGTTCAGCTTTGAGCCCTGGCATTCTGCATCCTCCAAAGACAACATCTCCAGTTCCACTCGGGGATTCTGGCTCAGTTTCCCCCTCCTGGGCTGGTTGTGTCCTTCCTTCGTCCTGCAGCCACCGTTCTGCAGGGTCACTCTGTGCTGGCTGACACGGCTGACCTGCTGCCCTCTCCCTTCTCCTCCCTTCAGTTTGCTGTTTTTCCCACTCTTTTTTGCATCTGGATCCCTTGGAGCGATGCAGCATCGTGGGCTGGGAAACCTGCTCAGAGCAGGGGGGTGTTGGGCTGTTTAAGGTGAAGTGTGAAGTCATAGAATCAGGAGATGGTTTGGGTTGGAAGGAACCTTAAAGCTCATCCAGTGCCCCCCCTGCCATGGGCAGGGACACCTCCCCCTGTCCCAGGTGGCTCCAACCTGGCCTTGGACACTTCCAGGGATGGAGCAGCCACAGCTTCTCTGGGCACCCTGTGCCAGCGCCTCCCCAGCCTCCCAGGGAAGTGCCATTCTGAGATGCAGCTCATCTGAACACACCAATCCAGATGCCTCTGTGCAGTGGGAATAGGAGGCAGGTTTTTCCATGGTACCACTGCTCCCCTTTTTCTCAGGACAAGGAGCATCAGTCCCTCTCCACTGACCTCATGCAGAGCTTGCTTAGGTTACCAGGCTTGAGATGGGTAGAGCTTAGGGGGTGAGTCTCAACTCTGGAGGAGAAAAGACCTTGGAGAACATGAATTCTGGGAGGGAAAAAGCCAAGAGGTTACACAGGAGGTGCAAAGGGGGATGCAGACCCTCAGCACCTGTGTGTCATGATGGTGGGACTGGTCACCCTTCTGTGTGAGAGCCCTGAGCAAACACCTGAGAGCAGAAGAGGAGTTTGGGTGGTCATGGACCTCCTCCAGCATGGCAGAGGCTGCCTCAGCTTGTCCATCTACATCAAGGGAATGTGTCCTTCCCGGAAAAAAGGAGGCTTGGTTGGCTTCCCGTAAAGCCCTGTGACAGTTTCAGATGAAGGCACTAAAGTGCACTGTCTATTTGGATTATAAACAGAAAACAAATCCACTTTTTATTTTAATAACAGCTACACTCAGTGCTGTGGGTGATGTGGCACCAACGCTTTATCCAGTGCAGTTAAATTTGCAACCAGTCAGATTTTTCGGGTTTGATTTCCCCATCCGACCTGTTTCGAGTTCTGGTTATTGTGGGGGTCCTTTAATTTGAAATAATGGCGTGATTTTTTGGTTTATTATTTTCATGCTGACAGTTGGCCAAAGACTCAGCAGCACATGCCACAGATGGCAAGTGTAGTGCTGTCTTGGATTATGCAAGTCCTCCGAAATAAAAATTGCAGCTGGATTTTATAAGCCACCTGGATGAGTGATTTGAGAGCGGAGGAACGGACTATTTTCATTTTTGCAATAAATTTAAAAGAATTTGTAAAATAATTGCCACTGCTGTAGCAGAATTTCACTGTACAGATGTCTGGGCTCAGTAGCATCTTTATAACCATTCACTTGAAATCTCATGGAAACTGATGCTCAGTTCTTCCAAAAATCATGCACTGCCTGCAGTCCCAGGCATTCAGAAAACCGTGAGATTTTTCCTTTTTAATGGTCCTTCCTCCCTTGGATTCAAGTTTCCTGCTCTTTCCCACAAACAAGGGGATGAGGAATTTGGGAGTGAACTGAAAGTTGAGAATCTCCTGCGATTGTGTTACTCCAGTTGTTGGGATTCCTGGAATATTCTAAATACAACATCTTCAAAAAATTAGCAGGAGCTGCTCGTCCTGTCTGTGAAGGTCACACATCCAGCAGCACAAGGAACACAGTGGTTTCCCCTTGGAAATCTCGAGCAAAATCCATGAGGATCTGAAGAATGAGAAGTTGAGGAGTGGGCTGGGGAAGAGAAGTAAGTTTGGGGGGTTTTAAATTAAAGGTAGGAATGATGACACCCCAAGGTTTGAATATGGTAGTGGTGATACCCCATGGGTTGAATCCAGTGGGCACCAGCCAGGAGGGCACTCAGAGCAACTTCAGGATATACTCAGGAGCTGACACAGCACCACCAGCTGCACTTGGCCCTCTGTGCTGCTCTCACCCCAAATAAGTGTTTAAAAGACACCCCTGGTTTGTGTCAGGCTGCCCAGGGCAGTGGTGGAGTCACCATCCCTGGAGGGATTGAATAGATGTGGCACTTGGGGACATGATTTAGTGGTGACATGTGAGGCCCTGGCACAGGTTGGGCAGAGAAGCTGTGGCTGCCCCATCCCTGGAAGTGTCCAAGGCCACGTTGGAGCCACCTGGGATAGTGGGAGGTGTCCCTGGGACTGGACAATCTCTAAAGTCCCTTCCCACCCAAACCATTCCCTGAGTCTATGTTGAGTTAAAGCTTGGCCTCGATCTCCAAAGTCTTTTCCAACCTAAACAATCCCGTAATTCCCCATTTGCAGCTGGCAGGGATGTGCCCAGAGCCCCCTACCCCACAAACACCCTACTTTCCACCCCTTTCCCCTCCTGCCTCGTGGGCACCAACCTCCCTGTGCCTCCGTGTGTTCCAGAGCCGAGCCCTTGGTGTGGTGTCAGAGCCGAGCCCGCGGTGCCGGTGAGGAAAAGGGGGTGGTGGGAGAAGGGGGGGAGGAAAAAAAAATGTTGAGGCCGGTGGCTGTAATCATCCTAGTTGCTGTCTATTTCCTCAGACTAATAGCAGAGCGATCAGAGTCGGGGAGTTCAACCAGAGGTTATCTTTCCCAGGTACCATCTCGCCCAACGAGAATTTGATTTTTTTCTATAGGACTTTACTCCATTAGATTAATGAAATTTCAATGAGAGCCCGGCGCCCCCTGAAGCTTTGTTAACAAAACAAATGGGGATTCTGTAGGTGTGACAGCTTGCGAGGAGAGTTACGAGAAGGTGAATACATCCTCGCAATCCACTCAGCCTGCAACACATTGATCTCTATTTAAAGCACCAATCGGATTTTTGTTAATTATAAATGATTGATCTGCAGTTTTCCCCACTCCCATTGCCACCCGCCCTTCTCGTCTTACATGTGCTTCCCCCCCTCCCTCCCCGAGCCCCCCAACACACTTGTAACTTCTTTGCATGCTGCATGTGGAGCTTTTTTGTTTCAGAGACAGCCCTGGAAGGCAAATTGCAGCTACACCCAATGGCAGTGCTCTGTCTTTACTGTTGCTGTCAGCACTTTCATTGCAAACCCCATGTTTTTCATGGTTTATCAGCTGAACGTTAAAATTAACTCTGCGCCGGGTGTATTTTACAGGTTTAACAGAAAGCGAAAAAAGAAAGGCAGAAAGAAAAAGGAAAAGAAAGCCCTTTGAAACAAACGAAGGCGCAGTAATTAAAGCAGGGAAAATACATTTGGTTTCTCGGAGGTTTTGAGTTTAAAGCTGTGGGAGCCAGGAAATTGAGCTGCCATCCTTAAATCACCGTTTTAAACCTGGGGTTTTGTAGGGGTCACACAGTGTTCCTACACACAGTGAGGGTGTGATCCACAGCCCTGGTAGAGATGGGGCTCCAACCACCTCTGATTTCCTCCCTGGATGAGTGAATTCTTCCTTTGACTCTGGTTTTATCCTGGTGAAGTTGCTCTGGTTTCGAGCAAAGCCCAGGAGAGCACATCCAACACCTACCCCTTCTAAAATAAATTTATTTAACCAACTGCTAATGCTTTTGGAGAGCTGTGGGGACTTGGTTTGGGCAGGGCTGCCCACTCTGATGCTCATGAGGGCTGGAGGTGTCACCAGGGGCCCAGGAGGACCAGCTGCTGTGTGGTCCTACCTGGTGCCTCCCTGGAGACCATAAGGAACTTCTGTAGCTTCATAAATCCAGTTTAACCCTTGGGCAGGTGGTTCCATTTCCAGGGCACTTCCAGGCACGAGTTATTTTTCATCTCCAAACCATCTCTGTTCTTTATTACTGTTTTTGGTGTGGCTTGGTTGGGTTGCTGGTGGAGGGAAAGGAGGATGCTTGTGGTTCATGTTCTCCTTGCTCTGAGGGTTTCTTGTAAGGATGTGGCTTAAATGATCCTTGTGAAGCCCTTCCAGCTTGGGATGTTCCTTGGTTCTGGGAGATGTGCAAAGAGCCCTTGGAGGATCCCACCAATATTACTCCAGATTTACTCTGTGCCCAAGTCCTTGTGTTCCTGAACCCTCATTAGTGTAATTTTAGTGAGTTGTGGGGTTCGTTTGACTGTTCTCAACTGCCTTAAAATACAAAAAGAGGAGAGATGATGCTTCTGTGGCTTATTCTAGAGCATCCACCCCAAATCCCGTTGTTTTCCCCTCATACTCTCCCAAAACATCTTGATGCTCGTTGTGTGTGGAGCTCAAACCAACCCACGCCTCAAACAACGAGTTGCACGACCCTGTTTTACCAAAGACAGGAGGAAAAATGAATAACTTGAATTAATGCGGCAACATTTACCGTAATAGTGATATGGATGGTGGAAGGTGTTATTAAAGATGTCCCCCATGAGATACTTAGTGGGGGAGAGCTTAAATTAAATGTGCTGGGTTTATTACTTAATGCTCACATAACAACTTGAAGCAAATGGGACCTAATTTTGCTTCTTCCCCCTTTTCTCTGTGCCCTGAGCAGACCCTGGTTGGGTTTCCAGCACTTCTCCAGGTGGAGCAGGGATGGTCCAACCTTGAGGCTTGAGCTCCACCATGTCCAATTTCCATGGTTGGATCACGTGTTCCAGCTTTAGGGAAAGACACACCAAGTGTTGAACATTTATTTCTGTAATTAGCAACTAAATTCTGCCTCTTCTGGTGATGATAAAAAGGTGGTTAATCTGCTCTCCTTCAGAGATTTTCAAGAGACTCCAAAAACCAGGAGAAAAATTGTGTATTCTGCAAAAATATTAACTGTCTCGGAGATTTTGGTGCTGAGCTCTAATCAGCACCAATCAGGGGAAAAAAAGATGATTGTGCTGAATTAACAAGTATCTTGGATTTTCGGATGTAGAAAAAGAGTTGATTTTAAAAGATATTTAATTCTTTTCCCGTTGTCTTTCTGAATAGCCTAACTAATGATTTTCATTAGCGGGGCTGTAATTTATGGGGTCCCAGTGGGTTCTACCAAGGTTAAATAATTTAAAGAAATAAACCCCTTATCTGATGTAATATGGCTAATGAAGGATACGAGCTCCTTCACCAGCGCTGGGTGAAATAGAGCTCTGAAGCAAAACAGCAGCGTGTGAGGACACAAATCTCAACATAAATATCCAAATGCAGCAAGATGCTGCAAATTTTTGAAGATATGCCATAAAATGAGCTGAAGGAGGGGACGCAGCCCCCGCTCCCCTGAATTACAAAGGGATATCATGGGATTGCCAGCGCCCTTCACATAAATAAAAAATCAATTCTTAATGATGAGGCAGCCTTGTTTTAGCGCATTACCCGGGTTAAATGGGAGCAGGCAGAAACAGCAAGTCCTAGAAGAGTGGGGGAATCATTGTGTATTAATATGATTTACAGAGCTGCAGACCTCAATGGAATAATTGTTATTATATCTATAGAGCCAGATGGCACTTGGTGTAAACAGCCATCGAGCACCTCCGACACAAGTGCTGTCACTGGATCTTTCAGGTGTTGTCTCTTCATCCCCCTCACCCATCTCATCGCTGCAATCTGCATTTCCTTTGGAAAAAATGCTTCAACTCTCCAAAGTAGATGCGTTTTCCTGATTTATCTGCAACTTACTCCCTCTTTTTCTTCTTTTTTTTGTTTTTAATTTTAATTGAAACAATTTTTAATTAGGAAAAAAAAATATCTCGGCTACAAACGCTTCCTGGGAAAACTTGCAGAGCATGAATTTTGCCTCAGTGAATAAAGACAGAGAAGTCACTGCTGCTTGGTTTTGTTTTACACATTTACGATGACAGATGTTTTAAAAGTCCTTTCAACTGAAGAGCTTGGGACTTTTTTTCTTCCTTCCTTTCTTCCTTTACAAAAATACAGGAGATGAAGGGTCAAAAACTTAGAGTAGTTTCAAAACTAGAATACAAAGAAATCAAGGCATAAAATGGTCAATAAATTCACCAGGACTGATTTTAAGCCAGGTTACATTTTGCATTGCACGGCTTTCAATATATTTTAATATTACTGGATGTTTTTTCTGGGGTTTTAAAACACTGAGGGCTTTACAGACAGGGATTGTGAAGGAGTTTTTTTTATTTTTCTTTATTCTCTCTGTCTTTTTTCTGTACCCCGGAATATTTGGTTCTGGTGTTTAGAAACAGCTCAAATCTGCTTTTTCCCGTCTCGGGCGGCTGAAATATTGCCCATCCATTTCTCTCCAAGTATTTCATACCTTACACATAGTCTACCACAGGAGTAATTCATTTAAATTCAATTGCTGAGTAGTTCTGGTCTGACAGAGTTGATCCGAGCGCGTAACTCTGCTCCTCCTCGTCCAGCTGGAATACTTCTATTTGGGACACCTGTGGCAGGGAATGGGGTCTCCCATGTGGAAAGACATATGTGCTCCACACACAGAGTATTTTATTTTTATAGGAAGGGGGAGTTGCAAGGAAGGAGCCACTTCCCTGCCAGTTTATCCTTGTAGGATCCCGGCTGTCACAGCGACCCTGCCCGGACCGTCTCCGGATGAAACATTTCCATCTCTTTGTTCAGATCCCCCCCTTTTTTTTTTTTTTGCCTGGATTTTATAGATACTCCGTGGAATAGCCAAGGGCTTGGAGAGAGGGTGGTGTGGAGAGAATGGCAGGAAGAGAATCGGAGCTAGAGAGTGATGTTTTGTGCCGCTGCGGCGGCGTTGGGAAAGCGCCGGCGTGGTGGTGACCCTGGTCAGCCGCACAGGGCCATTGTTCCCGTGATGGAAGGGACTGTCAGCAGTGAAATATGGGCAGCGTGGCTGCCTTTCCTGTTTGAGGGAAACAGGAAAAAAAACAACCCACAGCCCACAAGAAAAGTGAAGCCCCTTTTTTAAATACCATCTACGTCTTCGCGTACTTTTAGGTCGGTTTTTGTCCCCCCTCCCGGCGTGTCTTGAGAAGCTTTTGTTGAATCCTGTCCTGAGGCTGAAGGGGAAAAAGAAAAAACTCGTTGCTCAGGAAGGGATGTTGTTGTTCTTTTTCCTTCAGATAACGGAATGGTTCTTGGGGGTCTCTTCAAGATGGTTGTGTGTGCTCTGCAATGAACTCTTAAAACTAATTCATTCCCTCCTCCCAGTATTTCTCTTCATTAGAGGAACAGATCCTCAGCTGTTGTAAATTGTCATAACTTCATTAGAGGGTTTGGGCAATTTACACCAGCTGAAAAGCTGTCTGGGAGAGTTTTGCCCGGAGGGAGAAGGCACAATTCTGTGCATGGCACTTTGACCCTGGCATTACAAATGTCCTGGGTGCCTGTGATATGTTACCCTGGGTGCCTCATATATTACTGAACTTCAGCAGCAGGACATGACGGAAGGCTTTCCGTCTTCCTTTTGAATTTCCAAGTATTTTCCCCTTTTGTTTCATTATCACTGGAGGACGTTTTGTCTCTTAGCCTTGTGTTTAAAGCAGAGGACTGTGTAATAAAGTGATTTTTAGGCTGATGGTTAATGGAAGCCAACAGGATTGGGATTCCCACTGGCTTGGGGTGGGAGTAAACTGAGGCACAGATCAGTCAGCCCAGAGCCAGGCCAAGGCAAAATCCAACTGCTCCTTGATTTAGTTGCTCTTCAAGTTTTAGTATTTCATCCTTGGTAACTTTAGCCTTCCTAGAAGGTTTTTCAGGGCTGTTTCTCTTGCTTTGCACGTTGGGTTTATTAAGGCATTGCCGGGTCCTCGCCGATGCCGCTGCTCATCGGAGCAGCTCCAACTTCCGTGGCCTCAATCACAGCAAAAATATTTAAGCATATGCTTAAAACAGCCTTTGCTTAACAAATTAAGCCAGCGGGGCTTAACCATGTGTGTAAGTACTTTTTGAATGGGGATTGTCTTCTCAAAGAGCCGGAGCCTCCATCTATTAAAGGCACTTCTTCACCCTCCCGCGATGTTTTAACGGCGCGATGAGACACACGGAGAGCGCGGAGTTCACGGGGAGGAACTGGTACCAGAACACTTCCAGGGGAAGTAAACAAGTTGTACCAACATAAACCAGATCCGTTCTGGTCTCACCACGCTCACTTTAGAGCTATGCACTAATATAATTATTGTAATCCAGCTCAGATAAATCACAGCAGGGGAGTCACAACGTGCGGGGGAAAAAAAAGGCGTTTCTGGAGCAAAGTTTTTTTTGTGGGATGGAATTCGGTGGGAGATTGGATGGGTGTGAAATCCTGTGTGTGTTAGAAATGCTGCAAAGACACTCTGGACTGAAGGCAAAAAGGAGAAGCTCCAGCAGCACAAGCAGCATCCTGGAACGTTTGGGCTCGACTGAGGAAAATGTAGTTAATAAAAAACACAGTTTTTCTTTTTTAAAGCTTCCAAAGGAGAGGGATTTAAACAGCTCTCCCTTTTTCCTTTTTTTTTTTTTAAACTCACAAGTCCAAAATCCTGGCATAGTTTAGTTTGGTTTGAAGTCTCTCCAAAGCATTTGTGCCATTCAGCCTCCCCCCTCTCCCCTCTGATTATACCCCTCCGTGCGCTCAAGGGGAGGAAACTACTGTTAATTTCAATGAAATTTAACTTACATTGTTGTTTTGCTGCTCAGTAATAATTTTTCCGGGGTGCCCCAGGGGCACCTCTGTTCCCTGTTATAAGATGTCACAATCTCTGGGATACAGTATTGCTGTTCAGCTTGACTTCTCATTTCTGTTGCCTGGAGCTGTGCTGCTCTCAGGAAACCGTAGCGTATAAATCGAGGCATCTCTGGGCATTGTACACACATCTATAATTTATCTATTTTTTTTATTATTATTTAATATTTTATGTATACTTTTAAAAGCCGCCCGTTGCTATTGTGTTTTTCTCACCTCCAATTATTTTTGGAGGTGCCCCAGGGCCAAATTTAGGCTGGTTTTTCTGCTGCAGCCAGGCTGAAGTGAGCAGGGTTGCACCAGCACCACAGAGCAGAGAATTTGCCCCAAAATGGCAGTTTAACTGTGTGACAGCGTGGATTATTTTCCAGAGGAACTTGGCAGCGTCACACAGCAGGATTTGAGGGAGGAAAAGGATGCTGTGGTGCTTGTGGCAGTGGACAGGACCTATAGGAGGATCTGAGCACAGTATCTGGCTTAGCAACAGCTTCTGCTTGTGCAAATTATCTTTATGTCTCTGTCCCCACCTGCAAAATGAGGTTCATTATCTTCTGTTTAAAATATAATCTCCCCTGAATACAGAGAGGCTTTTTCAACGTGTGCATAAAACACCCTGTGTGATAGGGCCCTGATCCCTGCAGGGACCTCTCCTTCCACACCAAGATTATTTATATATGGGAGTTTTTATAAGACATTTGAAGGACTCTGGAGAATTAACCATCCTTTTGTGCAATACCTGATATTGCATTTTCTGTCAGGCTGCACAGTGACAGTCCCTTAGTTCTGGGCCACGTCAGCAGCGAGACAGAGCTCCCAAGGTCTGAGCTCTGCCTCCAAAAGGACAGTCTTCGAAGGGAAAATGGGATAAATATTCCGAGACATTTTTAAAAAGTAATGCCTTGAACTAGTCCTTGCCAACTGAGCACCCAGCCAGTGTTTGACTCCAGTTTATAAATGCCTAAATCTCAGTGGGTGCAGCTCTTAAATCAGTGGGAAACACAGACTTGGCTGGGTGTTCTTAAATGGAAGAAAAAAAAAAAAAGCCCAAACTATGTGAAGGCAGATTTGGTTGGTTTTAAACCAGTTTGGTATCAGATCTTAGAGTTCAACTGTCCCTGTAAACTCCATCTGATATGGCTTGGGTTGGAGCCTGCAGTGCCTCATGTAAAGCTCACAGTTAATAATTTGTGTTTGAAAGCTTTTTTTGGTGTTTGTATTTCACTTTATTGTGCCTCTTGGAAATCTGTTAGTCAGGGAAAAAAATGACAACTTAGATGAATCTTCAGCAATATTTTTGAAAGTAGAGTCATTGCCTTCCCTTCATCAATAAAATGAAGGGGGGGAGGATAATTATTGTGTTTTAACAGGATTTCTAAGACTCTGTAGGTCTCCCATGGAGGGCTGTGGAGCTGATGCTGGAGCAGCTCTCTCTATAAAAGGTCATGCAGCTCCCTCTGTATAAACATATTGCAAATATTTAGTTAAAGTGGGAATGCTTGTAAAGAAGCAACTGGATGTTTTTCCTTTTCCTTGTCCCTCAGTGCAGGGTTCTGGTCTCTGCATCTGAGGCTGTAAAAATTTGACAGGCTTGTCTTCTTGTAGGGAAATAGTTGGTGTAAAGGCTGAGTCACTCACCTACCCCAACCAACCAGGCCCAGAAATTGTTAATTCAGGAGCCAGACAGATGTGTCTGGTCCAGGGAGATGTGTTTATTGAGCATATGTTTAGCTTCATGTGCTTATTCTGCAAAAGATTCCATAATACCTTTTTTCCCCCCCTCTCATCTGCTTAGAAATGTCACAGGCCACAGCTTTGCTCTGAAGGATTTGGGGATTTGGCCTCGGTGCAGCGTTGCTGGTTCAGGGTCTCAGAGGATAACTTGGTCCTTTGAGGGGGGGAACTACGAGGCCTACATTTTGTGAGACCTAAATTTGCTAAATCAATGACAAAATCCTAGTTTCCCCAAGCCAGAACGATCCCAGCAGAGGAAATAAGTGCCTGGAGGATTCCAAGCAGCAGTTGTGAGGTGACCGGGCCTTGTGTTGCACGAGGGCTGGGACAGGCCCTGGGAAGGAAGAGCAAAGGCAACTCTTCCCTTAAACAGGGATCTGACGCTTCCTTGGTTTTGCTAAAGATGTTTTGGGAGACTCCACCAGCTCTGCACCATTAAAGGGATTAAGGGATGGAGGATTGAAGTGATGAGCAGAGTTGGAGGCCTCTACCCCACCAACCCACCCCACAACACTGTGGTGACCATTCTTCCATCTCTCCCCTTTTTCCCAACACACTGCACAGTTAGAGGGACCTTACAAACCACTCTCCTTTTATTTTAACATCTTTATTTCCCCCCAGCCATACCCCATGTGCCACAGCAGGGGCACCTTGAAGGCTCAGTGATGCCCCCAGGGCTCAGTGGCCGAGCAGATGTTGAACCCAGTCCCCCCAGTTCCAGTCTGGTGCTGGTCCCAGCAGACCGTGCTTCCTATCCATCAGGTTGGAGCTGCTCGAGCGAGGCCACGCTGAATTCCAGCTCCTGATGAATCACTTTCTTCCCAGCAACACAAAACACACTCTTGGGCAGAGCACGGGTGACTGGGTTTGTGGAAAATTTCTGGAGCTGGAGCAACTCTAAAGCAACGTGGAAATAGGTTCTGGGTAATGTTTAAGGGTGCCCGGGTGGCACAGTTAAATATTAATCCCCTGGATTTCTTTGTTTGGGGATTTATACCCACTGGAAGGGCTGGGAGCTGCAGGTGTGCTGTGCTGAGGCAGGTGAAAAACGAGGCACTGAGCTGTGGTGACATTCCTGTCCCCAGCCAGGGGTCACTCCGTGACCTCCATCCTGAATTTCCTTGTGCTCGTTGCCCTGCAGGTATTTATTTATACCTGGGGACATCAAACCAGGAGAAATGTTGGCTGCACCCTTTGCTTCCTACCAGAAATTCACTGTGTTAATTTTTTGCCTTTATCTGGGTTTTCTGAGGGGTTGAAGTTTGTGATTCACCTGCCAAGGGGTCACCTCTTTCACTCTTATTTTTTCAACTTGTTGTTCAGTTTTGGCGAAATTTAATGGAATTTGTTATAGAAGATTTAATCATATATGATTTCTCTGCTATTCCATGTCTGACAGAGAGGAGGGAAGGAATAAATGCCTTGGCTTGGCACAGGGACTGTGGACATCAGGCCAGACCCCACATGTCCCAGCCCTGGGACAGCTTTGGGTTGAAATCCCATCCATGGGCATCCAACCACCCCAGGAGCTGCTCAGCCAACCTGTTTTTACTTCCAAACACGTGGAGTTTGTGTGTTGTGTGTGCCCAAGCTGCTGGGATGGTCTCTGTGGTAAACACCTTTTGCTATTTGTATCTCTAGCAAAAATATTCAGGTTTTGCTTTCAAATGAAAACCAGAAAACTTTTGGCTGGGGAATTAGAGGGATGGAGAGAGATGATCTCAGGTTGTAGTTCTTGACCCAGGCTTGCTCGTTGTATAAGTTTTCATTAAATTCTTTTTTTTAAACTCCAGAACTTTTGAATTAAAACAAAACTTTACAAACACGAAAAGCCACCGCTTCCCTTCGCCATAAAAACTCGCTGTTCCTTTTTTATTTTTTTCTTTAAAAAGAAAATAGGTCTTTCTGGCAAATAGTTCATAGCACGGATTAATCTTGGTATTAAAAGCAGGAGAGGTAAATGGCCAGATGTTTCATTTCCAAACAGGTCACAGTGCAAGAGCAGTAAACTCCTTCATGTGAAATGTCCTGTGGTTTGCCAACCCACGACAGCTGCATCGATCCAGTTCGGAGCTGTTCCTGTCTCCTGGATCAATGACCAGCAAAGGAAAGAGTCACTGAGTGCCCATGACACGGGGCTGTGTCGTTAGGACCTGTCGTGTCAAGGAGCCTGGTTTTATTAACTCTGTAATTACCTGTTAAGCCAAATCGGCCAATTTTATTGCACATTTTCTCCTACCTGGGCGGGGACCTTTGCCTCCCTATTAGAGCCCTGGGCACCCCCTCATTTTTCTCTGCTTCCTCTGGGATCCTCAGTGTTATTCACCATTGCTCAGGCTGGGAATGTGTGGAGTTGAGCATTCCATACCTGCCCGAGGGTGGAGTTCTCCACTGTGCCCAGCCAAGCTCCACATCCCATCCTGGAGAAAGGTTTCCCAACCTGTTGGATGCCTTCCCTTGGACCAAAGGCTGAGGATGGGGTTCAGGCAAAGTTAGGTGATGGGACAAGAGGCTTTAAACTAAAAGAAAGTAGGTTTAGGTTGGATGTTGGGAAGAAATTCCTCCCTGGGAAGGTGGGGAGGCCCTGGCACAGGTTGCCCAGAGAAGCTGTGGCTGCTCCATCCCTGGAAGTGTCCAAGGCCAGGTTGGAGCAACCTGGGATAGTGGGCGGTGTCCCTGCCCATGGCAGGGGGTGGAATGAGATGTTTTTTGATGTCCCTTCCCACCCAAACCATCCCATAATTCTATGAGGGACTTTTGTAGGAAGATCCTTACAGGGTTTTCTCTGTGCTCTTCACTTTGAGCTCTGAGGATGGGATAGGAACCCTTTCCAGCTTTTCCAATACTGGCACAGTTTGGTGTCTCCTTGGCTTCCGAGTCTGGTTATAATTATTTACTTCTTTCCACATCCCTTTTAATTCCTTCCATTCTTCCACTCCTGAGGAAGAGACCCAGCAGCCAGGCCTCTTCCCTTGAATATTTTCAGAATTTCTTGGGATCTGGAGGCAGAGCAGGACCGTGTTGGATTGGGATCATGGCCCCACATGCTCTGGGGGATGGTAATGACTGCAGAGTGCTCAGACAGCTCTGGAGACACTCTGGGCAGTAATGGAGACCAGGAATATCCACAGGAGAGGCTCCTGATATTGGTCAGCTCAGTAATCCTTGCTATTAACTGTCCCAGTGGAGCTGTACCCGGGGGTCTGGGGGGGACAGATGGGGGATGTCCACTGGTGTAGCCTTGGAAACTACAATTCTCAGGTTGTGGAGTAAAAGGAACTGTTTAAAAAATCCATCCAGGGGAATTCACCAGCTTATTATCAAGTACAGCATCTAGAAAATCAGATATTTTTATCGCTAATCTGTGCTTTGGGCATTTGAGAGGACAGAGGAGCTGCAGGGCTGCTGTCATTTATGGATGAGCTAATTCTTGCTGTGCTGAAATTAGCTGTTAAAGTAGTCCCGGCCTATCCCCAGCATGCAGGCAGAATTCCTGTTACAGGGCCAGCTGTGCAGATAGAAAATCTGGGAGCCCAGAATTAAATTTCTCCTCCTCAGACCCAAGAGATTGGAGCAAGATCCTGTAAACAGCCTTCTCCACGAAGGGCAGCCTGCCCCTATTAAGTGTTTGATCTTTCCCTGGGTGCTCTGGCCTGGTAAGAGGGGGAAAATAAAGGAAGATAGATCTGGTGATGCTGAGAAAACCTTGTTAGGGAGCTGGGAGTTCAGCCCAGTCACTGTGCCAAGAGTTTCATGGTCTGGGACTGTGCTAATGTGAGGGGGAGGAGGATGGAAACACCAGGAAGGTGTGTCAGGGAGGATGAGCTGGAGATCATGGAGCAGTGTAGCCCTCCTTGGGAGAAGGCTGGATGTGCCCCTTGGCTTCTTGATCTCTTCTTTGAAAGCAGAAACAGATCCCTTTTTCCTTATGCTGCCTCATGAGAGCCCTTCCTTCGACAATGGAAAGTTGGATGGTGCTTGTGGAAACACTTGGGAAGTGTTTGTAGAATTGTGGGATAACTTGGGTTGGAAGGGACCTTAAAGCTCATCCAGTTCCAACCCCGACACCTCCCACTATCCCAGGTGGCTCCAACCTGGCCTTGGACACTTCCAGGGATGGGGCAGCCACAGCTTCTCTGGGCACCCTGTGCCAGAGCCTCACAGGGAGGAATTTCTTCCTTATATCTGGTCTTAATCCCAGTTTGTATCTTCCTTGTACCTGGTCCTGATCCATCTCTAGTGCCACTGGCTATTTGCACAGGCAGAGATCACTCTGAACTTCAAATTGTGGAATTATGGAATACTTGGATGGGAAAGGACCTTAAAGCTCATCCAGTGCCACCCCCTGCCACAGGCAAGGACACCCTCCACTATCCCAGGTTTCTCCAAGCCCTGTCCAACCTGATTTTACAGAGCCAGAGGGATTCAGTCCCAGTGAGGGACCCCCAGACCTTGTGGGTGAGGGGGAGGCTGAGGCAGCACTGAACAAACTCGTGTGGAATCAGCCCCTCACTGCCCACCCTCGAGTGTTTATTCTGTGCATGTTTTAGTGCTCTTGGGGTCATTGCCACTGACCCAGGGACGAGTCTATCCAGCTCTAATGTCAGGAGACTGACATCCAGAAAAAATGAACCACCTCCCCTTTACCTACAGACTGTTCCTTGTCTCGGGCAGGATGGGAACAAGACAAGAGCAACAGAAGCAAAATGTCAGAGTGACGTCCAGGGCCAAAAGCAGGGCGTGCACTCCCTAGGAAAGAGGAAAACTTCCAAAGAAGGTGGTTCTAAAAAAGCTTCTCCCTTAATGATGGGATTTTAAGAAATTATGATTTTTTAAAACTGTTACTATTTTTAAAATCATTATTATTTTCTTAAATCGTTATTATTTTCTTAATAATTATTTTTTTCATCAAACATGTTTTTGCTGGAGAAATTAGGGACAACTGCACTAAAGACCTGAGCAAGGCACCTTTGTGTGGTGAAGCCCCAAACCTTGCAGTGCTTTGGGGGTGTGTGGAATCCCTCCTTCCAGGTGCCCCAGATCTGCAGGATCTGGCCCTGATCCCAAACTCCCTGGGGCTCAATTCCTCCCTCCAAGAGTTTGGGAAGCCCCACCTTGGGGACACTCAGGCTCAGCCATGTCCTTAGCCTGATTGAGCCCTTTGGGGTGGCTCATTCCCTCTCTCCACTTTTTCCACAGGTTTCCAGGGCTCTTCTGTAGGATTTATAACTCCATAACCTCCTCCAGGTGCTGAGCAACCCCGTTTTCCAGCCTCCAGAGGTTGCACCCCAAGAACAAGCCCCTAATTCCTTGCCTTTTGCTCCAGTCTGTGGGACCATTACCCTGTGCCGAGCTCCCACGCTGTGTGTTCCCAGCCCTCCCTCCCTTTTCCTTGCTTTCCCTGGTTTTAATGGGGACAGGCTGAGGGGGAGGAAGGTTTCAGCAGGGCTGGGTTTGTAGAGTGCTCTCAATGGTCTGTAACGTGCAAGCAAATCTCAGCTATAATGTAAAGCGTAATAAGCAGTTTGCAGGCTATGAATCTGCAATTAAAACAGTTATAGTTAATTTAAATAGTAGAAAATGAGGTTGATTTAATGCTTATTGATTTGGTAATGGGCACTGGCTGCATGTGACCAACTGACTCTGGGTCACAGTGACTCATAAAACCACCGTGTGTCTCTTTATGGTGGGTTTCCCCCCTCTCCCACCTTGCCAAGCCCTGGATCCCCCCTCCCCGAAATGAGACACATCCCATCATGACCCTAACGTTGTTTAGAAAGGGTTGATGGCCCTAAAAAGGTTCCCCTGACCCCCAGGGCTTTCCATCCAGCCCCAACATTATGCTTTTGGTGGAAAGTCCTTCCTTGCATATCAATGTCTCACCAACAGCAGTGCTAAAAATGACCATGTTCAACATTAAAGCGGTGTGTTTTTAATTAAAATTGATTTTGGACTAAGTCCCTAACTAGTGGTTCTAATGGCTGCCATTTTTTTTCCTGATTGCAAAAAAAAAAACAAGGAAAAAAAAAGGAGCAACTCGAAGTTTGAAAATAAAGAGCGAGGAGGGAGCGATGGGTGGGGAAGGGGGGAAGGAGTGAGGTCGGGATACACGGAGCAGCTGCCTTGGATTTCAAGTGTCAGAGCCTAAACAGGATAGAAAAGCTCTGCTTTGGTAACTCAGCCCCATTCTCTGCCCTTCCAAAAGTTTTTACATCCCTGAAGTGCCAGGGAACGGAAGGGATTTGTTTAACTACGAGAGCTGGAGTATCAAACCCACAGATCTCATGTTACAGCCTTATTTCTCTTTTTATTAATTAATTTTTGGCAGAGTCTTTATCAGGATTCTTTTAATTATCAGCCCTTGGTACAGCGTTAATCCTGTGAATACATTGAAGTTAATTCTTGGGTTATTATGTGTTGTAGCCTGCGGGAACCAAAGCTCAGTTGTAATTTGTTAATGAAAGTTGGGATTTCTCAAAGGTGCCTGTGGGTGTTGGATCCTCACTCCCGGGTAATTTGGAGTTGGATTCTGCACCTCCATCATTAAGTGCAATTCTAATCCTGTTAAAATAAAGAAATGCAGGGTTTTCTGACCCTCTCAGGTGAGCTCACCCCACGGTGCAAGGACAGCTTTGTGGGTGCTGGTGTTTGTTTTGAAATGTTACTCATCTAAATGAAGCAGAAAACCAGGAATTTCACGTGTGGCCAAACGTATCTGAATGTCCATCCTTGTTCCTTGGGCTACCCAGGGTTTCCTGGGGAGGCAGGAGGGAAATCCCCAAACTCTAGGACGAGGTGGCAAAGAGCTATTGGAGCAAACACAGCTTCGTTTTGCCTTTTTCCTCCTAATTTTAAGCCAGTTTTAAAGGATTGGGTTGGTCCTTAATGTCAGTTTTGTGCCCATGGACTCTCAACTTGAGACTGAGGATTTCTCTGCAGTTCACTGCTGCAAATATTTGGCTAATTAGTAAAACATGGATAACCCAAACAGAACCTGATGCTGCAAATCTGCTGTGCTGGGCTCGAGCCTCCCCCTGCTCGTACCCCGGAGATCTTCAGCCACTAATTCCCTATTAAGAAGATTCCCCAAAGAATCAAGGCACGCTGTTGTTTTCCTCCAAGTGGAAATGCACTCTTCCATAGTACAGCCCTCACCCAGCTGCTGATTTTCCTGAAATCCCTCATGGCTGTTATTTATCAGGAATTGCTGCATTTTGGGAAACTCTCCGTTCCTATCGTGTCCCTTAAGCAGCACCAGCAGCATCTTATTGTCCCCACAATGGCTCTGCCAACTGCTGAACGGGGGTGGGGATGGGATGAGATGGATAAACCCTCCTGGGGGAAGGGAGGGAATGATGCTCCGGGTGATTTTCTTCACCACTCCCAAGTAAATTCAGGGTATAATTTAGTTTAAGTCGCTGCGGGTTCGTGCGGGTTCAACTCCATTTAAACTGCACTTAATTCCCAGCTCGTTTTCCTTCAACTAAACCCCGTGCCTGGGTGGAAAGAGTTAATTTTTGAGCTCGTTCAGCGGGAGAAGGGGGGAAAATGTGCCATACTGCAAAGTGGGATAAAGCAGAAAAGATGCAGATGGGTCGGTCTTGCAGGAGGCATTCTGGAGCCAGGCCAGCTGCATTTTCCACATGCCGTAGGAGTTAGTCTTCGGACAGATGGGACTCTGGGGTCACCCGAGAAAACTCCAGTGAAAAGGTTACCTTGTAGGAGCATTAGACACACTTCTCACCAGAGCACAGGGGTCAGGCACACTCTACTGTACAGCCACCGTGCCAGAGAAAACAAACAGCCCCAGCCTGCACAATGTCAGGGGCTGTGGGAAGGACTTTAAAAAAATAATTAAAGGCCCCTAGAAGGCTTTCCTGGACAGAGAGAGGCTGGAGGGATCCGAGGTTTCTCGCTGCCTCCTGTTAAGGGGAATTATAAGGCTCCCTGTGTTCGTGGTCTTCGCAAAACAAGCTGCAGTGGGGGAAAGTTTGGGGGACCCTTTGGAGTTGGGTTTCTCTCTGAGTGTGGGGAAAACAGGCTGAGTGTTGTGTTTTGGTGCAGCCTCCTTTCTGAGCTTGGATCTCGAGTAGTGAGAAAGTCTGGAGGGTGTCAGCGCTGGTTCTGCCCCACATTCCAGCTGGAGGGGTTTGGGAACGTGGCTCCGGCACCCAGTTCCAGCTTTTGGAAAGTCAAACAGATGTTTCCTCATTTAGCTCAGCATGGCTTGTCAGTCATCCCAAGGGGGAAATTAAAACGGGCTCGGGACAGGCAGGGCTCTGTCTGCTGCAGCCACTGAAAAGGGAGATGAAAAGCTTGATTTTATTATATTTTTTTGCCCCCATGTTGTGGCCTTGGCATCTGTATTTATTTACTCGTTTTATTTTTAGATGGAGTGAATCATCTCTTTGGGGCAGGGGGCAGAAAATCCCTCTCCCCCTCAAAGCACATTTTGTTGTTTTGTATTGATTTTGCCAGCAGAATTCAGTGTTTTTTGAGCTGGTTCAGGCAGAGTAAATGTGGGTAACAACAGTGTATTTGTAGCAATTTGTGGGGTTTATTCTCTTCCATCTGGTAATCTTGGAGCACTTCATAGATGTTCTTTTAGAGGAACCTGGTGGAGAAGGTTTCATCATTATCCCCATTTTTCAGCTGGGGAAACTGAGGCAGCTGTGAGCATGAGAGGTTTGCTCTCAGTCTTGCAGCAAGAAAGTGAAGATATTCCTGAAATTCTGGTTCTCTTGAGGCAAAACACCTCTGGGATATCTACAGACCCTTGATTGCACCTAAGTCTCCTGGTCTAAATCTCATTAAAGAGCAGAAAGAACTCTGCTTGTCTGTAGGCTTTGGGCTCAGGCCTCGGTTATGAGGTTAAAAAGCAGCAAGACTCTGGTTTCCTTAACCTTTGTGCTGCTTAATTTTGCTCTGGATTAATAGGTTGTTCTGGTCTATTAGCAGCAGGGCTCGTTCGCTCTTGCCTCATTTTCCTTGGAATAATAAGACCAAAAAATTATGCCTTGCTGGAAAAGAGGGGGGCAAAGAAAAGGAGCCAGGATTCCATCCTCGCCTAAAAAGCACACGGAGCACCACGGCTGCTCCCAGCCGGTACCTTGAGGGATGTTCAGCGTTTATTTGGGTTAGGAAAAAACCCATCCCAGCACCGGGAAGCACAAAGAGGGATTCGCCTCTTGCCTTTTGTTGCGGGGAGGGGGGGACGGGAGCTCGGAGCTCCGCGCTCTCCTTTCCCGGGGCTGTGTCATGGCTTTCTCAGGCTCGGGCTTTCGGGGGCTCTTTGTGAAAGGCGAGCTGTCGCCTTCCTTCCTTCCCGGAATGAATTCCCCCTCGCCTTAGGGCCCATAACCCAGCGGGCAGGGTCATGGCTGGTTTAGATGCTGCTCGCTCTCCCCGCGCGGAGCAGCCGAGGGATGTCTGCGTTTGGGGGGAAAGAATGTGTGTTAAAAGGACTAATGGTCCCACTGTCCATCAGGCCGGGCAGCCCTCGAGGTCATCCGGCGGTCAAAACCAAATCACTGCAGCCTGTTCCCGCCCGGAGTTCACTGCCTCGTGGTACCCTGCGACAGCGAGGCTCTAATTAGGATTTTTAGGAGGATGTGGCTGGGAGGGATGTTTTCTCCTTAGCAACTGTGTTTGCAGGGAGGGCTGGAGCGCACGCAGCGTTTCCAGAAGGGAAGCAAATTAAATCTCCGCGGACTCCGCGCTGATGGATAGCGGGATGGATCCCGACCCCGGCACGGACACGGGGAGTTTGGGAAGGCTGGCGCTTGTGTGCGAGGAGGGAGGGAAGTGTTTGTATGGGAAGAAAGGTTTCGCCCTGTGTAAACGCGGCGAAAATGCTCCGTCGTCAGATGGCGGAGAAATCCGATCCCAGGTTTGGGGAAGGAGATGGATTTGGGGGCTGCTCGGTTTGTAATTGGGAAAAAATGGTGCTTTCTGCCTGCGTGCTTTCTGACGTGGGGTTTTCTGCGTGGGCTTCGTTGCCCTCTGCCGACAGCGGCCGGGCTGGATGCAGGTGGTGGAGCTGGAGCTGGGAGCACCGGCAGGATACAGGGCTCATCCGGAGGGGTGGAGATGCTCCAAACCATCCCAGAGTCTGCAGGCAGATTCTGCAAATGGCAGCAATTCCTGCAGCATTCCAAACTGCTGCAGCCAGACTGTTCAGGACATTTAAAACCCTGGCTCTGGTTAAAAGTGTTTGTGTTTTAAAATTATCCCTAATGAAGTCTAGTTTGAATTAACCAAACTGCAGAGGGAAGAGAGAGAGATCTCATCTTCTCCTGACTCCAATTTCAAGTTCTCAGGGTGAATTATTTTTCCCTGGACAGGGAAGAGAGTTGGACCTGAGGGGCTCGTTAGGTTCTTTTGCTACTTCATCAAAATCAGAGGAAGCACATCCCTGCCCAGACCCTGCCAATACCTCCCACCACGGGCCTGCCTGGACAGTCCCAGTCCAGGGAGGGATGGGATCCAGTCCACTTAAAACTGGATGTTGGAAAGACCATTCCCACCAGGATGTGCAGCATCGGGTTCATCCTGGCCCTGCCCAGTGGAAAAGGTGTTGACTGGAGGAACTGGAAGATGCCCAAAATAAAAGCTAAATATAACCCTCAAGCTCCGAGTGTCTCTTCCAAGATTTTCCTCTTAGGGGTCAAACCCTCCCTTTCCTGCTCTGTTCTAAATCAGGTCATTCTTTTTCTCTATTCTTAAACATTTCCTTAAAAAACCCCTCCTGCCTCTCCACCTTATCTTTATGGCATTGCTGCTTTATTCCTTACATTGTTTCCCAGATAAACCCACATGCCAGAGATTGGGAACGTTTTCCATCCTTCAGCCAGGTCTTTTTAAGTCTCTTAATTACACAGGGACACCCTTTGGCATCAAAGGCATCGGGTAAACTGTGAGTTCATTGCTGTATTCAATTGAATCCGTAAAATTTATGCTTAATTACAAGATGGATTAGAATATAGCCCAACCTCTCCATGTAAAAGGCATTGCATTAGTTATGATTAAAATGGAATGACTGACTATGCTGGAATTACATAGAAGGAAGTCCCAGAGTGGTGATAGTAATGCTTGGTCTCCTCTTATGCCTTCTGTGTATTCCCCTGGTATCTTATGAACTCTTAAAACATCCTTACAAAGCACTGTATAAATGGGAATTGTCCATAAAATTCTGTGAATTTGGCAATTCCTGTGTCCCATTATCCCTGTCATGTGCAGAATCCAAAGGCAGAGGGAGACCTCCAGGTCTGCTCCAGGTTGGGAAGACCTTGAGCATCAGACCCATATCCATCAGGGTGGCCTTGGTTACCTGCTCTTCTCCCTGCTGTGAAATTTGAACCATAAGAAATTCCCTGCTTCCTATTCCACTTCCTAAATGAGCTGTGCTGTTTCTCCCCTCCTTGTAATTTTAATATCAGCCCTCTGTGTTCTCGTGGTACCACAGGACAGGCCACTGGAAATGGATATGGACTGAAAAACCCAGGTTGTCCAAATACTCAGGGGTTTTGTCCTCTGTGGAACTAAAAAGTGTTGGTTTCCAACTTTATTTTCTGCCAGACTATTGCTTAAAGGATGCCAAGTTCCTCAGGAAGTCTTACACCTTCAGGAGCTGGGACTTTGAAGGTAACAAGAGCCAAATGTGTGAGCTGGAGTCGCTGCTCCACTTCTCCAAGTGCCTGGGGAGCTTCTCAGGGATGGAGTGAGACCCTGATCCAAAGGGATCTCTGGAGCTCTCCCTGCTGTGAAGGACAGGGAGGAAAAAGCCAGTCCCAGGTCTTGCTCTGAGCCAGGTGGAGGGATTCCCATGTTTTGTGGACAAGACCTTTCATCAACATCAGATTTGGAGATGTAATGGTGAGGATGGAGCTTATTCCTTACCAATGCAGCCTTTTGGGCATTCCCTTCATGGAGTGTCTCCACTTTCACTTGGCCCACAGCTCCAGGAAGACTTTTCCTGTGCTGTTTGGATTTAAGGATACTTTTCAGCTGGATTTCAGACTGTGTTCTGCCATCTCTTGTCACCCGTGAGCCCCAGAACATCCTGTCACCCCATCAGCAGTCTTCTGACCTTCTAATCTTGATTTTAAAATGATGGGCTGTCAAACAGGCCACCAGTGCTGTCCTTTCAGGGTTCCACTTTGTCTTCAGGAGTCTCCAATATTAAATTGGCACCATGTTATTTTGGGAAGCACACAGGAATATTGGGCAACTGAAAAATGTTTGATCAGCTGTTCACCAAAACATTGTTGGAAACATTCATTTGGACCCCACTTTAATGACACAGTGAGGGAGATGAAGCTTCTGGGCTCCCTCACAGTGAGCTGTGTGTGCTGTTTTCCTGTGGTTTAAAATGAGATTAATAGTTAAAATTGCTGGTTTCTGTTTGAACTCAGCTGGTGAGTTCGAAATGAGAGTGGAACACGTTTTGCCTGGGTTTGCTCATTGATTAAACCAGATGACAGCATTCAATGTCCCTCTTCCTACTCTCCCTTTTCCCAGGAGTAACTTCTGAACATTTCTGCTGTGTTTTGATGTGCTCTGGCAGGAGCTGCTAAATGTAAGGAAAAATTCCCAGCTAAAGAGACTCCGCTGTGGAAAACTGACTTGTCTCTGAAGCCTCACCCAACTTTTCCTGGCCCCTTCTGCCAAAAAATCAATATATTTGTTATATTTCTGCAGTGCTGCAGGTTCTGTGCCTCCTAGTTTTCCTTCTGCTCGATCCCTGCATCCCTCACTCTGCATTCCACCTCTGTGGTATCCCTTTTTCCAGGGTCTACTACGGTATTTTTGGCATTGTTGGATCACTCTTGTGTGGAGTTCTCCCACAAACACCTCCTTGCTGTACTTTGAGCAGAATGGATGCTCCTCTCTGCTCATCCCTACGGATCAGGCTCGGGAAGAGTCATCAAAGCAATTGGTTCTTGGTCTCAACTGAGTCATTTGGAGCAAATGGCTCTGCCTCGCTTTCTCTCTCTCCAAAACGGGATTAATGCCATTAAACCTCATATAAAGACCCTCGAAGCCTCTGCATAAAAACCCCACACAGGAGCAAACACTGTGTAATCCCTGGGTTCCAGCTTTGGCTGCTCCAGTGGATTGGCAGCAAGGATCCATTTTTCTCAACAACATCAACCTGTCATTCCTTGCCCATTTGGCAAATCCTGGAAGTTGTCCTGCTCCGGAGAAACACAACCGCCTTTGCTTAAAAACGTCGCCTCCTGCCACCCATTTCAGGAGGAGAATTTGTAATGAGCTTCCAGCCAGGCTCCAGTCTCGCCCTCCCTTGTCAGCTGCAGGTTCCACTAATTAAAAAAATGAGGGAAGTGGCTTCCCCAGTGGTGGAGGTGGCTCTGTTATTCTTCCTTGAGCGCTTGTTCCTCTCCTCACACGGTGGTTATTATACATGTGGTACATCTTCCCCCTCTGTCAGTCCATTTACCTGTCTCTTCTTGTCTTCAGTGACAGATCTGTGTTGTCAAGTGTGTCCTCGTGCTCCCTCCAGTTCCGAGTCTGACGTCCACTAGTCCATTCAATTAGGCTGAATTGGGAGGATAATTTACTGACCCCTCTCTCTCCTTAGCAGGTAAACTAGAAAATCATATACATGCATCTCCCGCACTCGCTGACCTTGGAAGGCAAATTTAAGAGGATTTATTGTTGTCAGCTGCAGGCAAATGTTGAAAACGTTACATTTTGTCAGAGGGGGTTGCCAGGATGTTTGTGCCCGTGCGTTGTTTAATAACATTTCACTTAACTCACTATGATTAATTCAATTGATATTAATTACGTCGCAATATCGGAGCGGAGACCGTAATACTTTTTCATAGGGGTTTGCACCAATGAATCATTTTACATGTGGCACTTGCTAATGGGCCCTTTTTAAAAACATTAAGCACTAGTTAGAATGGGAATGGGATGTGCTGGAGCCGTGTCCCAGCTCTCCGTGCTGCAGTGACCTGCTGGCACACACAGCCTCCACTTTTAATTTTTTAGGCAACGATTGTCCAAATCTCCAGATCCATCACTTTATTGGAATGGTGTAAAAACCCAGCAGATCTAATTTCCTTTCTTTGACTCTCTTTATTAGGGGATTGGTTCTATCTCGTGTCCCCGCAGACGGATATTTTATTAGCTGTTAACAATGATCTGATAGAGGAAAAGAAGTTCACGTTTCGCGAGGTTATTTATTTGTGTGTGTTTGTTCCTGGGCGAGGGTTGTTCTCCCCCTTCCTCTCCCCGCTCTGGACATTTCCAGCTGAGAAGCCTCGTCGGGAAATGTCGCCACTGCCACCTGCTTGTGGAGTCGGGATTGACACGCGCCCGCCAGGCGGGATGCGGGATGCGGGATGCGGGATGCGGGATGTGGGATGCTGGGATGCGGGATGCGGGATGTTGGGAGTGAGGTGCGGAATGTGGGATGCAAGATATGGGATGCTGGATGCGGGATATGGGATGCTGGATGTGGGATATGGGATGTTGGATGTGGGGTACGGGATGCTGGATGTGGGATATGGGATGCAGGATATGGGGTGCGGGATGTATGTGGGATGCTGGATGAGGATGTGGGGTGCTGGATATGGGATGTGGGATGCTGGATGTGGGATGCAGGATGTGAGATGTGGAATGCTGGATGCAGGATGTGAGGTGCTGGATGTGGGATGCAGGATAGGAGGTGCTGGATGCCCTGTATGGAATGCAGAATCCAGATCCTGGATCCCCCATGGGGCAGGACTGGGTGCTCCACATCCCCCCCCATCTCTTCACCGAGGGACACACCATATTTTATTTTTACCAGACATTTAAAAACCCCTCCAGGATGCAGATTTATAAATACCTGCCCAATTACCATGTTAATTTTATTCCTCACTCCCCCAACCCACCTACTATTCCCCTACTACCTCGACAGACTGTAATTTTTTATTATTAGTCAGATCCTCAACGTCGTGCTTTGATAGATCCATCCACCTCCATCCATCATCCCGCTCCCAAATAGCTCATTCCTTGTCCGCCTTGACGTCAATGGGAATTTTGCCATTGACTTAAATGGGAGTGGGATCAAGCCTGGGATGATTCAGTGACGGGATGACAAACCAGGGAGGTGTGGGGAAGGAGAGGCCGTAAACACGGGCAGGAGATGACACGGAGCCTTGGCAATGGCCCATGCACAGCGAGCTTGAACTTTGGGAAAATTTATGAGACCATTGTATAAAATAAATGACTCATCATAGCAAAGGAAAAGAGTCTCGGGGGATTCGCTTCTTGTGGGCACCGCAGCAAAAGTGGGTTTGAAGAATAATGATGAATGGATGGGTTTTACTCTTTAAAAAAAAAAAAAACAGAGGAAAAAGAAGGAAGAAATGTGCAAAAAGCCAATTTTTTTAAGCTGGAAACCCTCCCCAGAAATGGCTTATTTATAACGCCACAGTTTTCCCAGTTAACAGTTTAAATGAAGGGGCCGTTTCTTAAATGCTTTATTCATATTATACAGCGATTACCAGCTATAGCCATATTCCTTAATAACCTGTTATAAAGCATGTTATAAAATCCATTAGTGATGATGCCGGGGAAAGCTGTTAGGAAACATAATGCACCGTAATCAGGGCTCTGCAAAAGTGACAGAAATGTTTGTCGTTTCATGCCGGGGTTTATATAAGAGCTAAATAATTTATTTTGTGATCAAGGCATTTTGGGTTTGTTTTTTGTGTGGGTTTTTTTTGCTTTTTGGTTTCACAGAGCGTTTTCGAAATGTCCCTTTTTAACGTGAAAAATAAACCCATTTCGGCTGCTTAAATATTCTGAGTTTGATTAAAATAAACACTTCTTCCCCCTGCCTCTCACATAAGATCATTTAGGAATTAAATACACAAATAAAAGGAACTTTTTTCCCCCACTTAGAAAATTTTGCAGAAGGGAATTTTGGAGTAAGATCTTCTTGTTGCAAAACTGAGCTGTTTTTCAGGGAGCTGAAATATCCCCGTGCTTCAGGTTCCCAGTGTTTTTGGAAGTAGGAGCAGAGATGGGTTTAAATGGTTTCTTCTATATTTAATACCTGATTTTGCAGCACAAACACCCCGTTTCCTTCTCATTTAAATGTCTCCATAATGTGTCCCCAGCAGCATTTACTGTTTTATTGGGAATCAGGGAATTTGCTGGAGGTGATAGAAAGAAGCAGCACCCACTTCTCTGCGCTAATAAAATCCTCCTGCTTCATTATCTGTTCGGAATTAAGAGCTAAAAATCCAGGAATACACCTGGAGCAAGGGGAGTCTGGGGGGCTGTACCCCAATTCCTTGTCCTGGTGGGATGGGGGAGTGATCCCACCATGGGAAAAGGGGAGTGGGATGTGAGACACGGCAGAGAACGGGCTCAGCCCTGAGGAGATTTGTGGGAATTTGGGAAAAGCCGAAATCCGCTGTTTGCAGGATTTCTTTGTGGTTATGTGGGAGCTGGAACAGGGCTGGGGAAACATCCTGGAATTAAGCAAATATTATGAGAAAAGAGGGAATTAGCAGTCCAGGGGTTGGTGTGCAGGAACCCCAGGAATAAAAACCTCACGTGCAGAAAAGTCCATCTAAAGCAGCTCATTTTAGGGTTGTTTTAAGAGCTTTTTTATTCCATTTTCTTCTCTCCTGCTCAGCCTGATTGCTGCTGTTGGAGCAGCTCTTTCAGCTGGGATTGGCTGCTGTTTTTTGGGATGTTTGTGGGAAGAAGGGGACAGGTTTTATCTGTGGAAAACGGGCTCCAGATTTGTAAAATAGTGCGGGATTGTGCGAAGGGAATATCCCCCTGTCCCCACATCATTTCACAGTGTGCAGATGCAGATCAGCTTTTATTGTGTGTGCAAATCTGAGGGTCATTCAGAAGCATGGGTTCAAATAATATCCATGGCAAATTTAAGGAATTAATGGGGTTTGTGAGGGCAGGAGAGAGTTTGGAGCTCTGGGCACGCCGTGTTTGTGTGTGGTTTGTGTGTGTTCCTGTGTGTCTTGCCACATTCTCATCTCACTCATTGGTTTTTAAATCTATTTTAGACGTTTTGGACCCAGCTCTGCTGGTTTTGTCACATAAATATAAATCTGAAGCGACGCCGGTGAAGTAAATAACAATATTCTGGGTCTGGTCTTGTTTTTAAGTGGGGAAAAAGGGCTTCAATGCTCTAAAGAACAGGTTTTTAAAAATTTAAATTTTGGAGTATTTATATGATACAATTCCTGGGAGAAAACAGCCCTTTAGAGGAGGTTCTGATGCTGCCTGGGAGGTGCAGGAGCGTTGGGTACCAGGTACTTGGGGCTAATGATGTGCTGGAGATGGAGGGCAGCCACAAGGTCCTTTTACATGAAAGCATAAAGGTGCTTTATTGTAGTTGAAAATCCAGGGGTTTTTTAGTGGAGAACAGCCAAGCTAATACCTCGAATCATGCCATGCAAAGAAATCAGAAAATCTCTTTAATTTTCATCCTCCCATCCCACTGAACCTAAATCCTGGGGTAGTTCTTCCTTCTCTTATCAGATGTCTGTTCAGTCTTGCCTTGTTACTCCCTTCAGTGGGATTTATAACAAAAAAAAAAGAAATAAAATAAGTCCTGTCCTCCCTCTGGAGCTTTCAGGGGTGAAGGTGTGGGGAGTTTTGTGCTTTAACTTTTTCTCTTGCATTTGGCAAGTGAGAACTTTGTGTCCTGCGGTACCAAAAAAGCACATAAATGTCTGAGAACTCCAGGGAATGTGCTCTCTTTTGGAGCCCAGCATTACAGGAAAACACTCTTCCCTCAGGTTTTCCTGCTGCAGCATCTGGCTGGGGAGAGTTGGGAATGGAGCTGTTGGGATACAGCTGTTTGGGAGCATCGTGGATTTGGGATTGAGAGGTCCCACCACTGAGGTTGGATTTGCTGGACCGTGAGGATTAAATCTCAATTTTTCCAGCTTGAGATGGACCTTCTTCTCTCTGTTTCCCCTCCCAGCCCTTCTCCCACAGCTGCCACATCTCTGCTCCTCTCCCACCCATCCCCATCCCGACTCATCCTCCTTATTTTGGGAGCTTTGCACATCCCAGAGATGTGGAGACAGTCCCAGTGCCTCGTCTTGTCTGCTGCCAGAGAAACAAAGGAACTGCAGCTCGCACAGTTATTTAAAAGGAGCTGTAATATGTTACTGTTATGGGTCATTGCGGGGTTTTTTTTATACTGATATTACCATTATTATCCTCTCCAGCCGTAAAAATTGATTGGTGGGATGAGCAGCCTGCAGATCTCTGCCAGCCTGGCTGGGGATGGAATCTCTCCATCCAGGTGGAGCAGGGCAGGGCTGGAGACAGAGCCTGTCCCTGCTCTCCCCACACTCCAGGAGGATCCTGTCCACAAATCCAGATGTTGTTCACATCAGTGGCTGCCTCGTGCAGGACCCACTGAGGTGCCACATGGGTGAAGCTCTTGGAAAAGCACCAGGAAATCGTTCTGGGAAGATGCTGTTTTAAGGAGTGGGGTTATCTGGGGCAGACCCTGGGCTTGGTGGCTCGTGTGTGCAAGAAACTGAGGCTGAAAGTGAATTTTGGGAGGCAGAGGGGAGGGTGTGGGTGAGCAGAACCAGCCACACGTTGCTGTCTTAAAATGAGGAATAAACAGTGGGACACAGCGATGCTCAGGAGTTGGGCTTTTTATTTTTAACCCTGCAATTCCAGCTGCTTTTCCGAGGTGACAGCACTGTTATTCTGTAAAAAAAGGAGGCTGAAGTTAAATTGAACTGGATTAAACAAGCTCAAAAGACACACACAGAGCTGGCAAAGCATGTGGGGTCCTGGCTCGGATTCTGTTGGACCAGAACTGATCTCAGAGCGGTGCTAAAACCCCAAATTCCTGCCTGGAGTCCTCGTGTGCTGCTGCTCAACCCCAGTGGCATCGTACCATGTCTGGAAACGTTATTCTGGCCTGTTCTGCAATTACTTTGGTGGAGTTAAGCCAGTTTACTCCAGCTGATGAGCTGCCCTCCTGTGTGTATAATTATTCATCGAGTGAGATCCAGGAAAGTTTAGATTAAGGCCATGGGTACATGAATGGGTCAACACAAGGCATTTCAGCCTGTCCTGCTTTTAAAAAGCTGCATCCACATAATGCAGGCCCTTGAAAGCAATTTAACCCCGATAGTGACAAATTTAAACCCTTGAGGAATTAGGGCTGAATTTGTCACGTTCTTCCAGCGCTTGCTTTTCAAGGCACAGGCTGCTCGTTTCTCAGGGCTGGGCATGCAGCTGCCAAGCTCAGCTTCCTGCCAGGATTGTGCCTGGAGCTGCACGTGGCTGGAGCCAGAGTGATGGGGACAATGGGCACAGGCTGGTCCTTGAGTGACAAGTGATAACGTGGTCTGGATGGTCCCTGGTTTGGAGGGTCCCTTGTCTGTTTAGTCCCTTGCCTAGATGTTACCTGGCTTGGTTGGTCTCTTTGTCTAGATGTTCCCTTGCTTGGATGTTCCCTTGCCTGGATGGTCCCTTGCCTGTTTGGTCCCTCAGTTGGATGATCCCTTAGTTGGATGGTCTCTTGTTTGGCAGGTCCCTTATTTGTGTGGTCCCTTGTTTGGATGTTCCCTTGCCTGGATGGTCCCTTACCTGGATGGTCCCTTGTTTGGATGGTCCTTTGTTTGGATGGTCCCTTGTCTGTTTNTTTGGATGTTCCCTTGCCTGGATGTTCCCTTGCTTGGATGATCCCTTAGTTGGATGCTCTCTTGTTTGGCAGGTCCCTTATTTGTGTGGTCCCTTGTTTGGATGTTCCCTTGCCTGGATGGTCCCTTGTTTGGATGGTCCTTTGTTTGGATGGTCCCTTGTCTGTTTGGTCCCTGAGCTGGATGATCCTTTATTTGGATGCTCTCTTGTTTGGCAGGTCCCTTATTTGTGTGGTCCCTTGTTTGGATGATCCCTTGCCTGGATGTTCCCTTGCCTGGATGGTCCCTTACCTGGATGGTCCCTTGTTTGGATGGTCCCTGAGTTGGATGATCCTTTATTTGGATGCTCTCTTGTTTGGCAGGTCCCTTATTTGTGTGGCCCCTTGTTTGGGTGTTCCCTTGGCAGTTTGGTTACTCATTTGGATGTTCCCTTGTTTGAATGGTCTCTTGCCTGGATGATCCCTTGCCTGTTTGGTCCCTTAACTGGATGCCTCCTTATCTGGGTGGTTCTTTGCCTGGATCTTCCCTTGTCCTGATGGTCCTTTGGATGGTTCCTGGTTTGGATGTTCCCTTCCCTGGGTTGTCCCTTGCCTGGATGTTCCCCTTGTAGACACAGAGGAGAACACCAGACCAGCTCTGCTGCCCTCCAGTTTGAAGGAGGCTCCTGCCCAGACCTTCCCCCATGGTGAGACCAAGCCCAAAGCTCAGCCTAAACCTGCTCTCCGTGACCTCAGCCTTGCTGGGTTCTGTTTGCTTCTCCATCAAATAAAGGAGACAACACGTTCCTCCTTCTGTCCTGTGCTTTATCCAACAGCTCGTTGGGGATTCTCCACCTCCAGTGCTCTGCTGGTGGCTGGTTTAAATCCCTAAATCCCTGTTGGTGATGTTAATCCATATGGATTTTTCTCAGCATCTTGGCCATGCTCAGTTTTCTTTCTTTCTAAACCTAATTTTTGCAATTAAAAAAAAATGTAAAAGCATGACCCACACAAAAACCTTCTCTGATCTTCATTGCAGTGACCACAAATCAGCCTTAAAAAAATCAAAGGCAATTTTACCCACCCAAACCTGAGCTTGAATCTTACACGGGGATTTCAAATTCCACACACCTCTAAAGGTGTCGAGGGCAACAAATTAATTATTTTCAGGATTGGCTTTTAATTGTTTTAACCTGTCAAATTAGTCAAAATGACATCAGAATATACAGCAGTCGTGCTTCCAAGGGCATGTGAGATATGCAAAACCCGCTTATTATGTAATGAGCTTTGCACTGATTTGAAAAATACCCCATGCCAAAACCTTCACACGTTCCCCTGCTTTGCAAAAATAAATAAAATAAACGGGGAAAACCTCAGGGAGACATTTCTGACAGTCCCTGAGTGCTGCAGGGAGACGCCGGCTAGTTGGGAAATATCGCCGTGTCAGCCTGATTTCATTTATACAATTTATTTTATTGAGAAATATTGGCTAAAATAAATTTCCAAAACAAATGTTATGACTTCCCATCCTCGCCGAGCGAGGTGCCTGGATTTCTCATCAGCTGAGAGCGCGTGGATCCCGCCGAAAGTGAGATGTATTTGCCGGCAGAGCGGGTGAGGGGGAGCAGGAGAAGGGATTTGAGAGCGTTAAAATAACACTGGGTCAGTTCTTTGAGGCTCGTGCGGTGTCTGATCACAGGGTTATTATTAATATCACCACCAAGGGCCATAATGTCGAGTGCTGAGATGGAAAGTGCCGCCGTGCCGGCGCAGGGGACGCCGCAGATAAATTTCCATTTGGAGGAATAGCTTTGTTTTTCTCTCCTTCTCCCAGCCCCAGTTTGTGTTCGGGGCCAGCAATGAGCAGGGGCCACTCCAGAAGGAAGGGATGGGGTGGGTCCTGCTGCTCTGGGAGATGGTGCCTTGTCTGGGTGGTCCTTTATTGACATGGTCCTTTGTTTGGATGTTCCTATTTCTGGATGGTTCCTTATTTAGATGGTCCCTTGTCTGGATGTTCCCATGTCTGGATGGTCCCATTTCTGGATGGTCCCTTATTTAGATGGTCCTTTGGATGGTCCCTTATTTAGATGGTCCCTTGTCTGGATGGTCCCATGTCTGGATGGTC
>WEIV01012991.1:66170-81147 GCA_013390005.1 Calyptomena viridis | reverse complement strand
CTTGTCTGGATGTTCCCATTTCTGGATGGTCCTTTATTTAAATGGTTCCTTGTCTGGATGTTCCCATTTCTGGATGGTGCTTTATTTAAATGGTTCCTCGTCTGGATGTTCCCATTTCTGGATGGTCCCTTATTTAGATGATCCCTTGTCTGGATGGTCCCATTTCTGGATAGTCCCCTGTCTGGATGGTCCCTTATTTAGATGGTCCCATGTCTGGATGGTCCCTTATTTAGATGGTCCCATGTCTGGATGATCCCATGTCTGAATGGTCCCATATTTAAATGGTCTGTTGTCTGGGTGTTCCCATTTTTGGACAGTCCCTTGTCTGGATGGTCCCTTATTTACATGGTCTCTTGTTTGGGTGGTCCCTTATCTGGATGTTCCCATTTCTGAATGGTCTCTTATTTACATGATCCCTTGTCTGGATGATCCCATTTCTGGATGGTCCCTTATTTAAATGGTTCCTTGTCTGGATGTTCCCATTTCTGGATGGTCCCTTATTTAAATGGTTCCTTGTCTGGATGTTCCCATTTCTGGATGGTCCCTTATTTAAATGGTTCCTTTTTTGGGTGTTCCCATTCCTGGATGGTCCCTTATTGAAATGGTCTCTTGTCTGGACGTTCCCATTCCTGGATGTTTCCTCATTTCTCAGGTCTCTTGTCTGGATGTTCCCATGTCTGGATGATCCCTTTCCCCATGTTGATGACCTGGCCCTGGCCACCAGCTCCTGGGTTCTTCCCCTGGGTTTCTGTTGGGATTCTCCAGGCAGCCAAGCCTTTGGAGCAGATTCTAATGGAAAATGGGTGTTTTCTAATCCTGGGAAATCCTCAACTCCTTCAGTAGAGACTTTCAGAGAGTCCCACTATGAGGGGGTTGAGCTTATTTTATAAAACATTTGGGCACTGCTTGTTTTAAATGACACCCAAAAAAAAATCTGGAAAGCATTTGGGATGTTTCCTTGTTCCATTTTTTCCTCTAAAATGATCTCTGCCTTTTCTTTGCTTTGTTAAACTCTATGTGGGAAATCAGGTTTGCTTCAAATCAGAAACACAAATATTTTCATCCCTTTGTAGCCATTGAGATGTTTGGAAAAAGGCAATGGCCACGTTCCCTCTTGGACACCTGGGATCTGGGAGTGAGGGGTCATCATCCTTGTTAGAAATTTAAAGCTTGTTTCATGTTTCACCTTAAAAAAACCCAGAATGTGCCACTATCTCAATGTGCCTTTCTATAGGCAGATGTGAACGGGGCTGTAAAGGAAATAATTATGTGCTTAAATGAAATTAGATGGGAATTTCTCAGTACTTTAAATTTCTTGGAGCATCAGGGCTCAAAAGTAGCTCAAAAAAAACTGCTGCTGGTACCAAGTGTTACTTTACTGCTCCAAACCCACTGAAACTCGTGGGAGAGTCTCAGGGATCAGGGGATGTTTGGGATCAAGGGGGGCTGGTGTAGGTTGGAATATGATCCAAATAATTCCAGGGAGTGTTTGGGGCAGGTGTAGGTGGGATGATCTCAGAGTGTGATCCATGGAGGTGAATTTACCCTGTGGAAAATAAGGGATATCAGGAAAAAAATCCATTTTTCCCCAGAGTAAATCGTGACATGATGGAGAAGAGGAGCCCCTGTTGCACCAGTCAAACCCAGAGAAACGTGAAGACATAAAATAATTAGGAAGGGGAAGGAAAAAAAAAAAGGAAGAAAGATTTAAAGTAGGCAAACCAACCTGAAAAACTTGATTGATTAATTAATTACAACCGGTGGACTAAATTCTGCTCTCAATTAACACGTGCAGCCCCATTGAAATTAATGGGGTTGCACATGTGCGTGGGCAGAAATTGGTGTGATAGGTTTATTACCAGTAAATGGCAATTAATAATGGTCCTCCTTTTATATTTTCTATTATGGCCTATTAATATTTCCAGCCCTTGGAACTGCACCACCACCACGACAGCAGTTATGAATTAGGAGCTGGGGAACCCCCTGATTTTTTTTTTTTCTCCCTGAAAGAAGTTTCTGTTACCAAAAGTTTGCCTTGTGTTATTTTTATAGCCGAGTGAGAGAGAATTTACAGGGAGCTGAAATCATTGAAGCTAATTAGCTGAATGGCCCTATTATTTATCCAGGGACACGTAGTACAATAATTGCTATTGCAGGTTTGAAGCATCTCAGGGATATTAATTCCAGAGCTTTCATGTCATCTCAGTACAGTAAAACTTCCTAATGGCACCCTGAAGGTGCATAATCTCATTTTAAAACTACTTTTTCTTCTTTTTTTCTGAGGGAACTGGCAGAATCTCCTTCCATAAAAGCTGAAAAAGGGGAAGAACTCATAATATTTTCCTCATAAGAAAGCAGTTATATTTTCTTATTATTTTTTCCACTCTCTGACCTTTCTTGCTTCCCAGTGATGGGTCTGCTGGAGCTCTCCATCAAAAGTTTCCCTGAACTTTGATCTTCTCCTGCTCGTGGTTCCACTGTTGTGGCAGCACCCTGGGGATTGGGATGGGGGGGACTCCTGTCCCTCCTGGAGCTCCTTCAGGAAGCAGAGGAGGGATGAGCAGAGGACTCGTGTCCTCATGGAAAAGACTTTCCATGGGAGATTTTTGGCTTGATTTTCTGCCCTGGGGCAGCCCAGGAGCTCTCAGGGGTTGTGTGAGACCATCTCCCATCCCTGCTCATCACCACCAGCTCCTTTTCACTGGTGATGTGGAAGGACAGAGGTTTGGGGAGTTGGGAGCAGGAAAAACTCCGGATCCTTCGGTGCTTTGTGTGCTTGGAAGTGTTGGGAGCTCAGCACCAAACACTCCCAGTGTGGACACAGCAGGCCAGTGTGGGTTGGAAACCAGTGCAACTGGGACCAGTGGAGATGGGAGAGAGCAGTGAGGTCCCTGCAGTGCCACCAGCAGTGTGTGACATCCCTGCCCAAGCTCCTGTCCCCACCCAGGTCCTTCCCACCTGGGTTTGCACCTTGGTGTCTGAAAAGCCCTTTCCACCCAGCGAGGCTAAAATGGAGCATCCAGGAGAGGGGAAAGTCAAGGGGAATCCCAAATTTTCCATTCAGATGGCTCAGATTCATCCCACACTCTCTCTGTTCTGTCAGACAGGAGTTTTGGTGAAGACCCTGGGATTTGGGGACAGGGTGGGACATCCCAAGGAAGGATTTGCACCTGGGAAGAGGAATTTTTGCTGAGAGACGCCTCGTGTGGGTCTCAAAAGTTAAATGAGGTGAATCCAGGCTTAGACAGCCCAGAACTGACCCTCCCCAGCAGCTACAAGGAGAGGTCCTGTCCCAAAATCCTTCCTGGAGGCTGCTCAGACTCTCACAGAGATGCTTATCCATAAAGTGAATTATTGTGGAACCTGTTTTGGAGTGAGGCAGCTCAGGAAATCCTCAGGGATCCCAAGGTGTGGATTCCTGGGGGATATTCAGGTCACTGAGCCTCCAGCTCAGGGCTGGACAAGGGGTGAAAAAAGGTGTTTTCAACCAGCCAGGGTTTGTGACAGAATCGTTGATGGGCCTTTAATTAGAACCATGTGAACGGCGCTGCTTTCACTTTAATTTAGCTTGATTTAAATGACACTCGTGGGCCAGATGAACCAAAGTCACTGGAGCTACACCAATTTACACCAGCTGAGGATTTGGCAGTAAAAGGGGGGGAAGAAGGTGATTCCCTGTACTTTGTTTTAACCCAACAATCTTTACAGCCATCCATTAAGAAGCTCCACCAGGCATTTCTCCTTCTGCAGGAGAGGTTTCAGCGGAAGAAATAAAGCTGTGAAGATTCAGTTTTCACTTTGTTTCTCGTAAAGACAGTCAGACTCCAACATAAACAACAATTTACACCCAGCATTTATTCTGGAAATTACAGTATCGTGCAGCTAACGCACACAGATAAATAATGTTTTATGGGATTCTGTGGAGTCCTTTCAGGGTAGTGGATGTTTAGTAGAATTAGAAGACTTAGAGAGCTCCAGCTTTAGCTGTTAATCCTGGAAAACACAAATGCAGAGCAGGCTCCCACAATTAAAAAGATAAAAATAAATCCCTCCGGGTTCACACTCTTCCTTTAAAAAACATCTTTATTAAATATTCAAAGGGACAAGCCCTCAAACCTTCTGAGTTTTGAGTTGTGTTTGCAGCTTGTGGTGGGAAAAAGTGGTCAGAGCTCTCGGAAAGAATGGGATTTGTTGATGATTCCCATCAATTCTGGCCTGGTGTGGACAGAAGTGAGCCTGGGGTTTGTTTCTTTGCATAAAACATAGGGGAAAATGGGTGGATGTGAAACAATCTGTCATTTTTGGAGTGGATTTGAGGCCAAAGGGAGTCAGTGTGGGAAACTTGGGCATAAAACCCCTTGGAGTGTGGGTGGACCAAAGGAGAAGTTTGGGCTCTCTGGAGCAGCTCCTGCAACTCCCCAGCTCAAGGCAAGATATAAAGGACCTCCAAATACCCCCTGTGAGGCACAGCCAGTCCTTAAAACTCATTTTATCCTTGAAAAGTGGCTCCTGTGCTCTCACCAGGACTTGTGGAGGCTTCACTTCCCCGGGGAAGTGTCCAGGCAGGAGTTGGAGCATCCTGTGTCTGGGTTTCAGCAGAGGAGGGTTGTCAGCTCGTTTCCTCCTGCAAAACTTTCACCCTTTTAGCCCAGATCCCTCCAGAAAACACTGTTCTTAAACCCAAAGGTCGGGGTGCAGTGCAATAAACCAGCCCAGAACATCCATTCCCTGAAACAACCTTTCGGAAACTGTTTGAACGAGAGTCCACTTGTCCTAATTAATGTCAGCCTGTCACTATTATTATTAGTTAGGGAGTTTTAACTGCTTTAACCCAGAATTTGGGCTTTGAAGCCCCGTGTCTCCCATCCCATGGCAGCTTTGCTGTGGAGGTTTCCTTTCCTTGCTACAAATATCACAGGGGTCAAGTCAGGCTCCTCGTGCCCGTAGGGTGGTGGGGGCTGAGTGTATCCATGTGTTGCTCCAGCTTCTTTCCCTGTTTAGTTTGTTGCTGGCAATGGAAATGCCATGGGAAGGGAAAATAAATCCCTTTATTTTTAGGGAGTTTTCCCTATTTTTAGGGAAGGGGCTGCTGGCCCCAAATCCCAACAGTTTGATGTATGACCCTGGAGAAGGTTCTGCCTGATCCCACAAATGCAAGGAGGGAGGGATGGATGGATGGATGGATGGATGGATGGATGGATGGATGGATGGATGGATGGATGGATGGGGTTTGGGTTTATACCTTGTCTGGCATAAGGTGGATATGGAATTCCAGAGGGGCTCAGAGGTGTTGGAATGGGATTTAAAAGGCTTTGTGGTGGGCTCAGAGGTGTGGAGCACAGTGTGGCTGCAGGCTGGGATGGAAAATTAATGCTTGGCATTTAAAAAGTAGGGAGTGAGGCTGTGGAATTGAAACCCAAGGTTTTGTGGCCTGAGATCTCTTGGTAAGACTGGGAAAGCATCCCCAAAAATGACACTGTGGGCAGCCAAGGATCCAGCAGTTCCGGAATAGGAATAGGAATAGGAATAGTCCAGAGCTGAGCGTTGTGAGCCAGAAAGTGCCTGGTGTGACACAAGTTGCCCAAATCTTTAAACAAGTAGCAAAATTAGGTCCAAAAGGTGACAGTTTTCCCCATTCTGCCCAAGGGAACACTAATTAGGGAGCCTAAACGAGGCTCTTTTGGTATAAAACTGGAATATCAGGTCTTTAAATCCGAAGCAAACCCAGATCTAATAGGAGGTGGTCGTGTGCCACTGCAGTGTAAAACAGACTGTGGGCTGTGATCTAAAATGAGGACCTTGGAAATATGGGATGCCATGTAAAACAAAGACCATGGAAATGTTGGATGTGATATAAAATGAAGACCATGGAAATGTGGGAAGTGCCAGACCCACGACCCACCTTGTCCAGTAGCCAACACCTACAAGTGACCAGCAGCAGCTGCTTTGGGGAGTCACAAGAAAAGCCTGGAATGGGCAGCAATGGAATAACTTGCCTGTATTTAGAAATTCCCTTCTGACCCTTCAGCTTTATGACTAGAAGCATAAAGGTTTATAGTCCTTAACTTTTATCTTGCCTAATGAAGCTGCAGATGTTGGTGCTATTCGTGTAAATATCTAACCCAGGTAAACAAGAGGGTCCATTAATCCATCTCCTGGGATTAGTTATGCTAATGTGGGATGCCTGGATCTGTGGGTGGGGTTGATTTTGGCCCCACCAGAGCTGCTGGTGGCTCTTCCTGGTCCTGCTTCCATCTTCTCACAGGGCTCTTCGTATGTGAGGGAGGTGGGGGTTCTTCCCTTTGCTCTCTCCAGTCCCGTTTCCATGTCTTACCCTCTCCTTTCTCCTGTTCTGGTGGATAAAAGGAACCTCCAGAGGAAGGGGACTGGGCTGGCTCATCCCAGCTGTGAGAGACAGAGCGAGAGGCATTTACAGCCTGACAGCAAGATAAAGATAAAGATGAATCTGAAGCCTCAGTGGCTCTTAGTGAGGGGAGGAGGAAACGTTTATGGCCCCATCTGCCGGCGTTTCAATAGGATGGGCCCGGCTTTATGGCAGGAGCCTCCAGTGCCACTTCCTTCCATTTGGGAACCAGGGTCTGATTTCAAGCTGTTCCCAGCTTTCCTGCTGTTTGCCCCCGGGGCAGGAAGGAAGGAAGGGAGGGGATGGTGATGCCACAGGAGCCTGGTGGGGTCTGTGGGCACAGGTCACACCCACGGCCTCGAATTCAGGATGTGGTGGTGGAGGTTGTGGAACCAGCCCAGAAAAGTGGGGATTTGTCTGGGGATCTTTCCCAATTTTGCCTGGTTTTGTCAGTGATAGGAATGATCAGGGTTACCTGGTCTAGTGGGAGGTGTTGCTGCCCATGGAAGGGGAGTTGGAATGAGATGATCTTTAAAGTGTCTTCCAACCCAAACCATTCCATGATTCCCTGGTTGTATATTGTATGGAGCTGCTGCTTGTTTAGACCTGGAGGAGTCAAAGACATCCCTGCTCCTGGGGCAGCTTGTGAAAAAGAGCCTAAGTCATGCAGGATGAGGCTGAGCCCCATCTTAATTCCTCTAATAATAGGGAAAAATTGCAGTCGTTTTCCTGCTAGGACAGAGCACTTACACTGAAGATTATCAAGCACTTTACAGTAGAGGTTAACTGGTGTTATCCCTGTTTTGCAGCTGGAGAAAATTGATAGTTAGAGAGGTAAAATGGTGTTTTCAGGGTCAGTGGAGAGCCGGGAGCGACTTTATTGGGAGCTGGCACCAGGTGCTGAGCCCTCAACAGGGGAATTTACCACTTGGGTGCTGAATTGGGTCTGATTTTAAATGGCACCCCAAATATTTTCATCAGGAACTGTAGTGACAGGACAAGGAGTAATGAGTTGAAACTGAAAGACGGGAAATTTCGGTTGGATGTAGAGAAGAAATTCATCCCTGTGAGGGTGGGGAGGTCCTGGCACAGGGTGCCCAGAGAAGCTGTGGCTGCTCCATCCCTGGAAGTGTCCAAGGCCAGGTTGGAGCCACCTGGGATAGTGGGAGGTGTCCCTGCCCATGGCAGGGGTGGGATGGGATGAGCTTTAAGGTCCCTTCCAACCCAAACCAGTTGAGGTTTGCCTGTAATTTCTGCAGAACCTCACTGAGAAGTTTCTCAGGGCAGGTGGGCTCTCCCCTGTCCCCCACACTGACTCTGTGCTCAGCTCTGGGACTCCACAACAGCTTCCACAAATATTTGCTCCACAATATGACAAGGTGCCAAAAGAGACCCAGAGCAGCCAGAAAATCTCCGGGAAAAACAATTAGAACACACCTGCAATTTTTTTTTGTCCCCCTCCAGTAACCATAGCAATAATCTTTTGGTACCTTGGGGTTACTGGGCACCTTTCCAAAGCCTTAGAAATGGCATGTGGACAAATCCTGCTGGATGCTGAGCAGGTCCAGGGAGAGAAGGGTGGTTGAGCACCTTGCAGGAGCAGAGCCCTGGCTGCTTTTAAACCACGTCACCTCCCACCTCAGCAAACTCAGCGTGTGAGCAGCCCTCCCTTGAAGTGGTTAACTCAGCTGTGAAGCCTTCTATCAGCCGTAATAGCTTCAAGGTGGGGAATAAAAAATGGAGAGTGTTTAAATTGTTAATGGGTTTCATGTTCTTGTCACTGTTGAGGGTTTGTTCCCTTTTATAAACTCATAGTTTTTGGTTGACATTGCTTTTATGTGAGCCATCAGCCAGTTGGTGATGGTGTTCCTGTGTTAGACCATTACTGCCGGATTGTATTTGCAGTAAAGAAAGAGAATGGAGGCCGTAAATCTGCAGCCAGAGATTTAGGGCTCTGTTTCCCTGCAGTTTAGGTCCATGTGCTCGGGAAGTCCATTCTCCTCCGGCACAATTACACCCTTCCAAGGCTCCTGTGCTGATGGAAGGGGCTCATTCCCGATCCGGCCGAGCCTGGAGGCCGGCAGGGGATGGGGAGGTGGGTGGGCAGGGGAGAGGTTTGATTCTGCTCTGTCTCATCCTCAAACTTCCATGAAAATGGGCAAAGTAGGGAAGAGAATAACTGTGCTGCTTAAAACACTCATTGCGTGGCATCCTGATCCAAGGATGTGTGTTAACCCTTGGGATGCTGTGCAGGGTCACACAGTGGCCTGTTGGCAAAGGGATAGAGGGGCTGGATTCCCATGAGGATCCAGGCACATCCTGGGATGTCCTTGCTGGGCCATGGAGGGTCACCAGCAGCAGTGGCCGTTGTGTCTTTTTCCTCACCAGCTTTCCAGTGATGGATGTTTAGCACTAGGAATTGTCTTGGTGGTCAGTGGTGCCTTTGCTGAGTCTTCCCAGAAAACCTGGAACTGGGATTCAAGCACTTCCAAGTTCTGGCTTTGGCTTTGCCCACTGATTTATTCTGAGCTGCCTCAGTACAAAGTGAAGGTGGTAAATGGGTGCTGGGGTGTTAGAAGAACAAATTGGCTGCATGGGGGCGGATTCCCACAGCCACTGGCACGTTATCCTGGGATTCAGAGCAGCAGAAATGGAGCCTGAGGCAGCTGAGAGCTGGGCACTGAGCACTTGCAGGGGAGGGATGCAGGAGGTGGTGGAATGAGTGTGTGTGATGCCTTTTTCCCCCTTTTCCTGTGGAGCAGAGCCAGCAGCTGGATGCAGAGTGGTCCCTAAAACTCCTCCAGCACATCTGGGCTTGTCCCCCCTCCCAGTGTCACCACCCCATGGACGTGCAGGATTTAATTGCACACACACCCTGAGCCCGTGCTGGCCCATTAAGGGCCTCAGATGATCCCTCCAGGAGCTGTCAGTCCAAACTGAGCCTAAAATCTGCTGCTTTAGAGATCTCATTTTCATAATTAGGCAGGACCACTCCTGCCTGCCTCCATCCCTCTCCCTCTCTTGCCACCCATCCCTGTTGGAAAGGGCACATTCCCAGGGGACTCATCGCTGCCTCTGCTCCAGGAGCTCTGGAGTTCATCCCAGGGTCAGGCATGGATCCCATGCAGGGAGCCTGGGGTGCTCTCCAGCCCCTCAGGCTGGTGCAGGTGTTTCAGGGGGGCTGGAACAGCACGACATTTTGGAGAGAAGGAGGCACGGGAATGCCGGGATACAGCCTGGATGGGGCCATTCCTAACACAGAACTGTCAGCTCTAAGCATTGCTAAAAGCAAAGCCAGCCTGCCCCACTCTTCCCCTTCCTCTTCCTCCTCCTGTTCCTCTCCCAAAATGAAAAATCAGGACTTTTTGGCTGGGGCATTCGGGCACCTGGAGTCAGGTGAGCCCCCTGAGACCCCACAGGTCGAGGTGGTGCTGCCCCTCATTCTGAAAAGTCATAAATGGGGGGGGTCTGGCTTTGTTTTCTGTCTTTTACCTTGTATTTTAAAAGCTTTTCTATGTTTTACAAGGTGAAGGAAGCTATGTTGGGTGTTCATGGGACTCCAGGAGCACAGGGCTTTAGAGGGAATATTTGCAGTACTCCTGATGAACTCACACCACTGGGAAGTGCTGGTTGATGGAGCAGCATCTGGGAACTTGCCCCTCCAGCCCAGTACCTGTGCTGAGGCTGCTCAAAGGGGGGTTTCAAAGCCTGGCCCCCTCCCCAGGGTGAGGTTTTACCCTCTGATTGGGGTCTGGGGGTGCTGCACCCTCACAGGTCCACGAGGCTCACACAGACTGGAGGATTTGACTCCAACACAAATATTGACCATCTTGGTGGGTCCAACTGTGCCCCAAAGACCCCCAGGTGTGTGTCACCCCTTCTTGGGGCTGTGCCACTTCTGGGACTGGTGCTTCCCTGCCTGTTACTGGTTTTAACCCCAGGACAAGGTGTTTCCCACTCCAGCTGCCAGTTGTTCTCCTCTGGAGGTGCTGGAGGGGGATAATTGCCTGCCCTCTGTGCCCTGTGTGTGTGTATTTGTGTGTTTATGTGCATATATACACCCATATGCATATATGCATATAACTATTACCATAAGTGAAGGTTGAGCACATTATTCAAACCTCAGCTTTTCCCTCAAGTCCCTTGTTTGCAGAGACAATGCCTGTCCCTGGGGCTCACTCCCATAAAACCTGATTATCATTTATTCCAGGGCATAAACTTGAGGCACGTCGCTCCCAGCTTTGCCTTCCATTTCCCTCTGCTTGGATCCTTCCTGCTGCAGTTTTATTTTTGGTGGAGTGTTTGATCAAGCAGGCTGACACTCTTCTTATTCTTCTGATAAGAAGGGGAATCCTGGAAAGCCTGGATACCTTCCTCTGGAGCCTGTTTAATGCTGCACAGGCTGCTCTGCACCCTTTGCTCCCGCCTGTGCCAGCACGAATTTGGGATGATGACAATGCCAGGGCCTTGGTCAGTACAGGCTGTGTAATTCCACGGGTTTCCAGGACTCAGGAACACTGCCCCAGTCTCCATGTTAATGTTATTGATGGTGGTTATTTAGTGATGCCATTTCCATCCTCCCTCTCCCGTCACCGGCGCGGGGCCACTCGCTGCTGTTTTATTGCTGCTGCTGACCAGGTTTCATCCATGCCCCTGTGTTTTCCAAGGATTTTTTTTCCTTTTTGCATCACTTGACTGGCTCTCCCCCCTTGCAGTGATACCTCAAGCCATGCAGAACCCTGCCAGCCCCTTGCCTGTCTCTGCAAGGCTAATCCAGCATTACAATATCCAGACAGCAAAAAGGCACCTCCTTTTGCTCCCCCCACTCTTTTTTTTTTCCCCCTCTTTTTCTTTTCTTAATTCACTGTCTAGTGAGTTTCTGATTGACTCAAAGACCAATTAAAGTAAAATTTAATGGGAGAATAGATTAACTCCCTGAGGTTCCCCTGCCATCCATCACATTTTTATAGCAGGAGCTGTGAAGAAGCTCATAACTTCATGCTGTGAATGTGATAATAAAGAGGGCACGGAGAGGATTCCGATTTACTGCCGGGCTGATGTGCACCAGGGTGGGATTTACTGCCCCAATCCCATCCTCCTTTTATTTGGAGGGAGGTCACTGGATCTACACCCAGCTCCTGGAGGCTGGAAGGTGGGATGGTGGGTTGGATCCTGCAGCTCCACAGCTGAGGAACCATCGCTGCTGTTGGATGTTCCATCTCAGCCTTGGTTCCTGAGTGAGGCTGAGGTGTTGGGAGGCAGCACAGCTGTGTCCCTACTCCATGGATCCTGGGAATCATGTATTCCAGGCTGTCCATTGCCCTTGAGACAGGGACCAGTGGTGGCAGGGAGAGGTGACCTGACCAAGGCCAGGCAGGATGGGAACCTGGTGGGAATCTGCTCCTTGTCTGTGGCATCAGGGACTTGTAAGGGGATATTGTTTGTCTTCCTGAGGGTCAGAAGAAATGTGAGGGTTACAAAGAAGTGTGTTTCCTCTGGGATGGATTATAAAGGAGTTGTGGGGGGAGAAGGAGGAGGGAAAGACAGGAAAAGATGCATCTCCCCGGTGGGTTTCACTGAAAAGGTTCGTGTGTGCAACAGGAATGAAGTGAAGAAGAGAGAGAATTTATCTGGAAATAATAGAAACTATTTGTTGGATTTTCTGGGCTGAAGATCTGGAGTTAATCATTATTCCACGGAGCCCTGAGTGATGTTTCTTGCAGCTTCCCTACATAGATAGTGTTCCGGTGGGAGTGCTCCGAACGGTATTTTGTCAGGCACTATCAGCAGTATTGAGCCAACCTGAGCACCTGATTATTAATCCTTTTCTCCCAGTGACATGACGGCAATCGATGGCTGAACAAGCTATTGAAACTGCAGCAATCAACTGGGCTCCAGTTAATCCAATGGGATCCTCGCTCGGGGCCGGAAACGGGGATTTTAGGAAAAGCTGGGCTTGGTGGGAGCTGTGATGCTGAGCTTTCCTGTGGATGTGTAGAGGGGCAGGAAGCTGCATCAGTGCTGTTAATTAATTACAGGCATCAGCACTTCGTGTTGCCCAGGTGAGGAAAACTACGGGATTTTGGCACAATTTTTACATGCAGAGGTTCCCGCTGCCCACACGTGTGTGAGCACATGATGGTGTGGGATTTATCCATGAGAAGGTGTTTGTCCCCCTGCTCTGTGCTGAGGTGCTGCTGGAGGTGGGGACACGGGTGGCCGTGGTGGGGGCAGTGCCATCTGCTGGTAAATCCGTGCTGGGAATCTGGACATTCCCAACTTTGCCGGTGGAATCGGGGCTTGGCTGTGGGTTGGTGTGTGGGGTGGGGGTCTCCCATCCCCAGTGCGTCCCCCGGGATGGAATCCCGGAGGGTTTGGTGGTGCTGTGAGTGGGACTCGAGTGGGCAGAAGCTCCTCAGGAAAACAGGAATAGGAAAAAAAAAGTAGAAAGAGAGGAAGAACTGAAGAAAAAGCTTTTACCATCCCTTCCACTCTTGCTGCTGGGGAGGGGAAGACGTTGGTGTCCATCAGTCCCTGGGCTGTTGGATCCCCACACTCAGGTCACCTCCCTTCCCAGAGCTCAGCAAAGGATTTGTAGCTGGAATTTGGGGATTTGAGCAGCTGAATGTCACTCCTTATCCTCGGGCTTGAGGGGACCCGTGGGAGGGCAGAGACTGGAGAAAACCCCATTTTTTCCAAGGCCCTGCCCCGTGTTACTGAGGGATATTTGGTGTACAGAGATCCACCCCCCACACCTCCAGCTCTGCTGCAGCCCCGTCCTGCCACCACAGATGGGCATTTACAGCTCCCCTGGTGATCCCCCATCACTGCCCACCCTCACACGGGGCTGAGCCCACTGAGCCCGGGCAGTGCCCACCCCAGCACCCTCTGCTGCCAGGTGGGGCAGTTCTGGGGAGGGTGAGGGCTGTCAGCCCAGCCAGGGCCTCCTAATAAGGTTGGCCATTAAGGTGGGTCAGTGATGGATGGCTGTGTCCCCGTGCCCCAGCCCGGCGTGTGCTGAGACACTCCCTGACCAGCAGCTGTTGTACTGCCTGCCTTGTTAAGGGTCTCTGCTGGTGACATCAGCTATACATCAACCTGGCTGATGCCTTTGATTATTTGGACAGCTCTTGGCATGATGAATCGTTGGGATTGATCTGTCTTTTCTTCGCCTTCGCTCCTTGCCCTGTTTCTCCCAACTCTCTCCGCTCTCCCAACCACAAATCCTTTAAAGGTTAGTGCCTTCCAGGGCGTCCTGCTTCAACTACTCTGGGGTCCAAAACGCTGAGGAGTCCCTTTCTAGAGGGAAAGGGGCTGAGGTGGGATGGCAGGGAGGGGCAGGGAGCTCTGGGCTGGCCCTGGGTGACAGCCTTGGGGACAGTTCTGGCATGGCAGTGCCATCTCAGTGATCCACACTGCGCCAAAAGGGGACAAGAACTGGGTCTCAACTAACCCTGGTGCTGATTTGAGCAACCTGGGCTAGAGGGAGGTGTCCCTGCCCATGGCAAGGGGTGGAACAACTTGGGCTTTAAGGTTCCTTCCAACCCATACTCTTCTGTGATTCCATGATTAATGCAGCCCAGGAAGGCTGAAGCACAAAATGCTTTCTGGGAACCTTTCCCCTCCTCTGCTGTGCAGTAATTAGCCCTTGCAGCTTCCAGTAATTGCATGATGTCTGTGCTTGGCTTGTTGGGATGCTGGGATGGAGCGATGGAGTGATGTGGTTACAGTCCTGCATCTCCCCAGGATGTCTTGGCCAGGGCTGTGCTCCAGCTCCTGGTGTATCCAGCAACCCCTGGCAGCATCCAAACCCCTCTCCCAGGGGATTTGCCTCCTAATGCAGCTCTCTGTGTTGTCACAAAGTCACCACCCCCATGACCCCACCAGTGATGTAAATATTGCTGGGAAGAGTCTCTTAAATATTCTCCTGATGGATGAATCCCACAGCACGTTTTGGACCATCCTTTGAGAGAGGAACTGCCTGCACCAGAGGAGTCAGAGGTGCTGAGGGGCATTTTTGACTCCCAGCAGACAGTGTTGCTCCTGGGATCACATTCCCAGTGTTCTGGCCTCCCGTGGTTTATGAGCTGCAGAACCCTTTGGTTGGGAGCAGCTTTGGCTGCAGGCTCAGCCTGGGAGCTGCTGGGTGCCAACAGCTCTGCAGGACGTGTAGGGGGGCTCAGGGGTGCTGTGGTGGGCTCAGGGGTGCTGTGGTGGGCTCAGGAGGGTTATGGAGTGCTCAGGGGTGCTGTGGTGGGGTCAGGAGGGTTGTGGAGGGCTCAGGGGTGTTGTGGTGGGGTCAGGGGTGTTATGGAGGGCTCAGATGCTGTGGAGGGCACAAGGGTACTGTGGTGAGCTCAGGGGTGCTGTGAAGAGCACAGGGGTGCTGTGGTGGGCTCAGAGGTGTTATGGAGGGCTCAGAGGTGTTATGGAGGGCTCAGGGGTGCTGTGGAGGGCTCTGAGGTGCTGTGGAGGACTCCGGAGTGCTGTGGTGGGCTCAGGGGTGTTATGGAGGGCTCAGAGGTGCTGTGGTGGGGTCAGGGGTGTTATGGAGGGCTCAGATGCTGTGGAGGGCTCAGGGGTGCTTTGGAGGGCTCAGGGGTGCTGTGGAGG
>WEIV01012991.1:47386-66133 GCA_013390005.1 Calyptomena viridis | reverse complement strand
GGTGTTATGGAGGGCTCAGATGCTGTGGAGGGCTCAGAGATGCTGCCCAGCAAAACCTGGGGGTCTCCTCACCGACACACCTCCCCTGCCCGTGGCTCTGGGGGTCTCCTCCCCCGGCTGTTTCCCTGCTCCCATCTCCCTGTGCTGGGAAGTGGCTCCCTGGGCTCCCCACGGCCGGGCCCCGCTGTCTCTGCATCGCTTTGAACTCTTATCTGTGGCGTCTCCTGCCTCTGGCTGGGGCAGACGTGGAGCCCTGATAACCTTTCTCGTGTTCATTAAGGGCCCACTTAGTGCTCTGTGGGACTGGGGAGAGACAGTCTGGAGGAGAGAAGCAGCGCAGGGCTTTTAGCCTGGGTAATGCAAAACTTCATCAATAACCTTCCAAACGCAAGGCCAGAGCTTAAATCCAACCCCAAACTCCCCCCCCAAAGGAAGGAAAATCTGCAGGGTTAGGCCAGAGCATCTCCTTGTTTGTGGAGGGGCTGAGTCTGCCCAGCTCAGTCCTCACCAGTGTGTTTGGGCAGGTGAACTCTTTGGGGCCAGGATCGTGTGCTGGGGGGGGTGGATGGGGTGGGCTTTCCTTGTTCCTGACTGCTGGTGGTGTTTTGGGGGTGTTGGTGGCCCCAGCAAGCTGCCAAAATCCAGTGGGGATCCATCTGGGATGGCAGAGGGGGTTTAGGGCTCCCACGAGTGTGAGGCAAATCCCGAATTATTTGGTTCAGCATTTCAACATCAGGGCACAGATGTGCTTGGATATGAGGTCCCTCTGCCCTCATCCCATCTCCAAGGGCATTTGGGATTTATGGGGCTCCTAAAATCCCCCACCCTGGAGCTGAGGGGAGCCAGGACCTACATATCCCCCTCTGGAGTGACTTCCTCTGATTTCCAGCCCAAAGGGAATTGAGCCAGAGGCAGCAGGGAGGGAAACACCCCTTAAAAATTGTTGAGGTAATGGAAACAACCTTAAACTATCATATTTCAAGCATAACGCCATAATAAAAGTAAGAGGATAATGATTTTTTTCAGCCCAGATATTAGAGGCCCAGATATTGATTGGTTGTTTCCCTTGTCGTTCTCGCCTCTGATGGAACTGCATTTTTTGACAGAGAGTGCAATAAAATGTACAGTTTCCAATTTGAGAGCCCTATAAATGTCATCTCTACATGCACGGTTACAAATTCTTCAGGATGCTCCTCTCCCTCCCCCTCAGCACCCAGAGGGTCCTCAGGGATGGATGGAGGGATGGATGGATGGATGGATGGATGGATGGATGGATGGATGACACACAGTGTCCCTTCCTGCAGGAGAAGGTTTGGGGTGAACCCAGCCCAGCCCAGTTCTATAAAATTGGGAAGACGCCTCATTCCCATGGGAATTCTCGTGGGGTTGGAAACACTGAGGCTGCAGAGTTCGTATTTGGAGTTCACAGATTTATAGATTTTAGGGCAAAATACCAAGTTTGTTGTGGCCCTGGTTGTTCAGAGTTGGGCTGTCAAGACCTTCCAGTTCAACTTCATTGGGAGTTATTTTATTTTTAATATTTTTCCTGTGAGAATTTGGTACCTTTTGGGCAAAAGGGCTGTAGAAAAGCTGAAAACTTACAGGGAAAAATGCTGAGTGGTGGCATGTGAAGTTATGTGAGTCCTCTTTGCTCCATGCTCATATTTTTGGGGTTTGGTTTGTTTAATGCCTCTATTCTCCCTATCTGGGTTTCCTCCTTGATTTAAGAAGTCAGGATTTTCAAAGGAAGTGAAAAAAGTGAGTGCATGTTGTAAGAGATAAGGTATCTGCTGTGGAGATAAACCCTCTGTATCTTAGCCAGGGTGGGTTTGGGGAGGATACAACCTAAAATCTCTGGAGTTTTGGGGTCAGCAGAAACACCCACACTAAAGGCTCTGCACATCCTGGAGATGGAGAGGGAGGGATGCTCCACAGACAGGATAAGGAGTGGTTGGAGAGGGAAAACCAGACCAGCACTGCTGTTACTTCCCTTTTTATATTTTATTTTCCAATCCCTGAACAAATTCAGGGCTGGAAAAGGGGGTTGGTTGCCTCGAGTGAAGTAACCAAAGCAGGGGAAGGTGGAGCAGAGATGAATGTGCTGCTCCTCCTCTGCAAGAATAACAATGATCAGTTTTCTATAAATCCCTTTTCCACAAAGACACTTGAAACCACCATCCCCAAGGTGCAGGGGGTACCCGGGATGGGGGGTCAGGGCACTCACCTTCCCTGAGCTGTGACCTCCCTTTTTATTTATTTCCAATAACTCCCCAATCAGTCAGAGCTCTGCCAGCTTCCCTCTAACCTCAGATCACAGGCTCATAACTGGTTTTGGGCCTTTTATTGGTCTCTGAGGCAGCCCAAGCCATTAAATTCCGTGTTTTGATTTGATGAGAGACCTTTCAAGGGTCTCAGTGTCTCCCTCACCTTTGCCTAAACATTTCAGCCCTGTGTCTGTGCCTGGAATTGGGGTTGCAGGGCCCTGCCCTGCCCTTCCTCAGCCCCCCCTCTGCCAGGCAGGAATTTTAAGGCTTCATATTAAAAAGGTGCAGAACTGGCACCGAAATTTGCCTTTCCCCCCCCATTTTCATGCAGCAGGTCACATGTGGTTAATGCCAAATCCCTTTCCCCAGTGGGGTGCTGGAGGTTGGGTTGAGGTCTGAACGTCACCCCTGGGTCCTGAACCCCTGATCCAGCCTGGATTTGTGGCCAAGGGCACATCTGATTAACCACATTTGGTGCTTTTTATAATAAACTCCTGATCTATAACATCCTGGATTTATCACTTAGTGGGTTTGTGAGATGTAATAAGAAGCAGCTTCTTTTTTGGCCCCAGCATTCTTTATACACTGTCACTTTCTTATATTTCCAGAGGTGGGATACAGCCAACACGATCAATACTTTATTTTAGCTCCTTTTCCCAATAATTTTTTTAATCATAGTGTGTTTCTCTCATCCCCCACCTTTGGATAAATAATTACAAGGAAGCAGTGCCGCGTTCAGCACTTTTTGGAGAGAAAAAGTGATGAAGTCAGGAGAGGGAAGGGTGGGACCTGGGCTTTCTGCTTCCCTTGGCATTCCCAGGAGTAGGAATGTGGGCACGGAGGTGCAGCCACCCCAAAATCTGTGGGAAATGTGTGTCACCCACCTGGGGGGGTTACTGGAACCCCCCGAGCACTGGTGGCACAGGGACCAGTCACCCCTTCCAACACCCTGCCAACCATCCTCTGCACTGGGCTGAGGGTGGATTAAAGGAAAGTGGGACCAGAAAGGTTGGTCTGAGCCAGTCTAACCAGTAGGACACCAGACTGGTAGCTGGGAGAGCCCAGTTTTACCCCCAGCTCTTGTTTTAGTACCTCTTTTCCTCAATGTATTTCCTCGCCAGTCCCCTCCTCTCCAGGATTTTTTAGGGTGGAAAGCTCCAGGATTGGGACCAAGGTCTCTGAAAATTGTTTTTTTGGGTGATGCAGCATCTCCCAACCTGCTTGGTGCCTCTGGGCATCGCCCACAGCTGAGGGGGCACCCCCAGACCGGGGGTCCCCAGGGGCAAAGTGTTGGGGTGCCCACTTAGGGGGGATGTTTGAGGAGGGAAAACTGGGAATGGAGGTCCAGGGGGTCAGCACAGCCCCTCTTTGGGGAGTTCCAACTGGGCAAGGGGATTTGGGGGTTCAGCACAGCCTCTTTTTGGGGCGGACAAACTGGGCAGGGGGGTCCCACCCTGCCCCCAGTGCCCTGCTGCTCTGCACGGGGCTGGATCCCGATGCTCCCGCTCCTGCCTTCAATCCTGGGCTTCTGCTGCTTCCTTGTGGCAAAGTCTTGGAATGACACGGTGCTTCCCTCCTCCCGCAGCCTTTTCCTGCCCCAGCCCTGCCCTGGGACGGCGACCCCAGCCCTCGGGAGACCCCCCCCTCCCTCTCAGCATCCCCTGGGTACCAGCTCCAGGTTGGGGTCCCCCGGCCCTGCAGTCGCAGGAGAGAAATCCTTCACCCCTGTCCATCCCCGCGCTGACCTTTGCTGGGTCCTTTATAAGTCAAAGTGGGATTTCTGTCTGGGAGCCCTTCCCGGAGACCGTAAATATGCCAGGGAAGCTGATGGAAGCACTTGATTTCAGTCGTATGTGTTTTTAAAGACCCGAAATGTAACCCCAGTGTCAAGATGGGAATTCGCAGGATATTTATGGTGTAAAGCTTTTTTTTTTTTTCCTCCTGTCCTTTTCTCCCTAATTTTAGTGTCATTGCTGCTCAGGATTAAACATGGGATTCCCCCTGTCTGTGACACCCACAGTGATAACCCCTCTCTGCTCTCCAAAATCAGGAATGTTGTCCTGGATTCCCTGCTCCTGTGGCAGTCCTGGGGCTGACCCGTGTTCCCTTTCCCTGCAGGGACCTCGTTGTGGGGCCCAGTGGCAACAAGGAGAAGGGGTGGCCGGGCAGGAGGAGCCCACTGGGACTTGGGGTCTGGGGTCCTGCCCGGAGCTGAGTGAAGGGGAAGGATTTCTTCACATGTCTCATCCTGTTTATCCATCACTGGGTTGATGCTTCACCCCCGGTGTGACACCATTGATTCATGTTCAGCTCCTGAACCGCCCTAACCCTCGGATCCATTCCCCCAATCCAACCTGGAGGGAGAAAAGGATGCGATGGATGAGGGTTGAGGCGGGATGGTTTTTCTGGAGAGGCTCAGCATCCCCTGCACAGCCGGGTGTGTGTGGGAGAGCAGCACCGGGGGCTCCAGCTTGTTCTCCCAGGTGCCCCATATCAGCTTTTCCATGGGGAGATTAGGGAGCACATCCCGGGAGGGATGGGGGGCAGGTGACCCCCCGCCGCCCTCCTCCTCGTGCTCTCTTTGGGGGCTGCAGGGTGAAAGCTGAAAGTTGAAGAGTACAAAACCATCAACCCCTGGCTCTCAGCCTGTGATGGGAAATGAAAATATTTGGATAAGCCGCGATACGGAGCTGCCGCTATTTACAAACCTTGATCCCGCTGCCCGCACATCAAAAGGGCTCCTTTTATAAAGCTCTCCCGGCTCCGTTTTCAGGCTGTCAAGGGCATTATTTGATGTTCCTCTTTTGTTTGTTTACGTTAATTAAGATGGGCAAATCCATCACGGCGACTTTCCCGGAGCGCGGCGGGAGCGGCCGGAGCACACGCCTGCTGCAGGTGTTGGGTGCCTGGGCTTGGGAGGATGATAAAACACACATTTGTTCTGCAGGTCGTGTGGACAGACTGACACTTTCCCGATAAAAGCCCGCCCGACCCACCCCCCCCACGGTGACAAATGATTTTCTTATCTGGAACAAGGAAAAGCAGTGGCCAAGTTTCGGCTCCACTTCCCGCCCGGATGCTGAGGGCAGTGGGGTGAATGCTGGGCTCTGTCCGGAGTGTTGGGATGGCTGGGATTTAAGGAGAGAGTGTTCCCAGCTCAGTGCAGAGCCCTCAGTCTGCTCTCCAGCTCTGTGCACTATGTCAAGTCCAAGAAATACTGAATTTCCTCCTGGATTTGCCCCATTGCAGGGAATTGTCCCAAGTTTGCCGCCTGCAGCATCCCTGTATCCCTGCTTCAGACTTCTGTGGGATCACAAGTGCCCAGAATGGGAAAACAAATGAATCCCAAGGCTGATCCTGTTGTCAGCACAGTCTTGAGAGGAGGAGGTTGTGACATTCCCACTGTTTCCTGCTGGCTCCCAGTTCCCCGGGTGGGCACCTGTGTGGGGCTGGTGGGATGGGGATGTCCCAGGTGTGGGATGGAGGGTGAAGGACAGGGAATGAAGGATAGGGAATGAAAGATCAGGAATGGAGCAGGACTCACCACAGCAGCAGAACAATTCGTGCCATCACTGAGCTGGACCCATATGAGCAAAGTGCCACATAAATTTCAGTTAAATTAATTGACAGAGGAATGACAGTCTGATGAATTTTGCACGGGACAACTATCCCATTCCAGTGATTTCCCTCATATCCTGCAGGAAGTTGGCTGAACTGTGGTGGGGGTTTGAGGGGCTGCTGTGTCCCCAGCCCCTGGCACAGTGATGCCCCTGCCCTCCCACATGTGATGTGTCACCCCTTCCATTCGGCACTCCCTAAAAAGTTATCCCATTTTTATCATTCCCCAGCTGCCTCCCTTTAACACACATCCTTAATTTTTTTATTAAATAAGCCGGTTTTCTAGAAATTGGCTTGCAGGGTTGGACCAGGCTAATACTGGATTTCAGGCAGGGGAGTCGGGAGCTTTTCCAAGAGGAAGCAGCTTGCTCTTTTTTTCCTGTTTTTTTTTTTTCCTTTGGAAGGAGGTAACTGGCACTTCATTTATCTGTGGGTTTGTTATGACTCTGGGCTAACAGATCCCACACTTAGCAAACTCTCACTCTTCACTAATGGAAGAGACTTTAATCTAATTGCCCCGTATCACCCAACACGGAGCCTCCAGCATCCTCCTCCCACGGCAAAGCCCTTTTCCTCCTTGGAAGCAGCCGCGGCCCACAGGGATGTTCCCATTTCCCAATTCCCGCATGGCTCCGTGCCCAGGCAGGCTGGGATGCAGGAGATGGGAGGCTGGGAGGACTCACAGACACCAGATTTACTCGTGTCAGACCCCGGAAAGAGCCGAGGAGCTGGAAACACTGAGAGGGGGATGAACCACAGCAGGATCCCCCCTGGAAGTTGCTGGAATATCGCTGCAGGGTTGGGAAAAATGAGGTGTGAAATCCCGGGTTGTGCTCACTGAGGGAGCCCCATCTCCTTGTTCCTCAGCTTGGGGAGGGGGAAGGAAGGTGATGCTCCATCTTTGCAGCCCAGTGTGGATTTTGGGGGTGTCCAGCTCATCCAGAGGGTCTTCCAGGGGTTGGATGGGGTGTGAGCAGTGCCAAGGGGCTGTGGGATGCTCCTCCAGGATGATCCCATGGGATGCTCCCCTGGGAAGCCTCGTCACACACAATGGGTTTGTCCCAAGGCCACTGAGGAGAGAGGTCAGATGTTAAAAACCCGAAGTTATTTGCTTTAAAAATGAAACTTTAACAGGGTCGTGAAGACCCCAAAGTAAAAAAAATACCCCAAATCGTGAAACTTTGTTTGCCCAAGTCTTAAATAAGGCACTGGAGAGTCCCAGAATTTTGGGAAGGTCCTAAACCAGACTTAACCACACAGGAGCTCAGGGAGAATATTTCCTTTAATTTGTTATATTGCAGCAGCTTAAAAAGTATTTTCACACAGGGCCAAAATCTGGAAGATTAAGAAAGGCAACCTCTGGTTTTGTTCCCCATTTAGAAGGTTTTGGAGGATGAGGTCTCCCAGCTGGAAGGAAGTGATAACCAGGAGCCTTAAACCCCATCACTATTGACAATTCTTCCTTTGTAGTTAAATAAATCAGCTCTAAATTGAATAGGATTTAATTTTTTTTTCTCCCTCATATATCCATCAAGTTAAAAGTAAATTGATTTTACCAATAAAACTCAAACCATTGCTCTGGTATATTTTTATTTGGTTTTCAGTCTCAGGCCATAGAGCTCTGAACATTAGCTGTGAATAAAAGTTAATAATCGCTCCCTAAAAACTGCATTTTTCCCCAGTTTGGAGCATAATACAAAATTTAAGTACCCAAATAAACGTTTGTTAAGCTCCATAATGACCGAAATATTTTTGCATAGAAATAGTGTTCTCTGCTGGTGAACTGCAAGAAATGTTAAATTTCCCATAAAACCCAACTTTATCAACATGTTTTAATGGTTACCAGGAAGTGAATAAAAAGTACAAATGCAAACCAACATTAAAAGGGACGATTTTGGTCCCAATGTCTCGGCTCAATGATTGAAATCATCCCAAAAATCAATGATTTAAATCACTTGGAGTTAAATCCACCCACCCAGGGCTCCAATCCCTGCAGCTCCAGCACCACCCAGAAAGTTTCTTTCATCACTTGGGCTCCTGCCTGTGGGATCCCGAGGATTTAAAAGGAAACATCTTTGTCCCAGCCCAGCACAAAGCAGGATTTCTAATGAACTCCAGACGTGCCCTCACTCCATCTCCTCGTGGAGTTGCTCCAGGAGTGATAAAGTCTTGGAATGGCAACGAGGGGAATTGGGGACAGGGATTATCCTCATCACCTGCCTCCGGCTGTGCACCCCAGGCACCCTTTGTGAACGAGAAAGAGCCTTTTTCCTCCCTCGGATTGCCCGAAAAACCCATGGGAATTAGCCAGATGAATCCCAGGATGGGCTGGCAGGGCTGGGAATTCAGCCCGGCTCCCAAAGTCTCCGACTGGGACAAGGAGGAGCTCAGGAATTTCTCAAGCTCGTTCAGTTTGCATCTTCTGAGAAAGAATAAAACCTCGGGCAGAAAGCTGGAGCGTCTGGGTGGAAACTCTCAGCGTTTCTCAGTCCTGGAATTCCCAATCCCAGGTCCTGGGATGCTGCAGAGGGAACATGGATCAGGCTCTTTGTATCCCACCCCAGGCCCCTCGTCCTGGTCCCACTGTTCATCCTCACGTGTCTTTAATTGTGGCTGTGGACAGACAAGGCACTAAAAAGCTCCCAGAGCATTTCGAATTGATGCAGAAATAATCCTGAGGTTAATTCTGGTCTGAAATTCATGTGACAGCTCTGGGGATCGTCTCTGCCACGTGGTGGTGGCTCCTGAGTTTGTCCCTGTCCCCATTCCCTCGTGGTTGCCCACGAAGCACTCGGTGCCTCCTTGCAAGGGGTTTCTGACCTGCTCAGTCTGGGGATGATCCATCAGAAAAGGCAGCAGATTTGGGGGTAAAAACCCCCAAATAACCAAAAAAAACCGAACCTGGATGATTTTTCCCAAAAAACCCCAAACTTATAGGGGTTTTAGGAGAAAAAACCCTTCTAAACCTGCATTTTTTGAGGAAAAAAACCCCAAAACCTACATGGGTTTAGGGAAAAAAAAAACAAACCTGCATTTTTTGGGGAAAAAAAAGAAACCCAAACCTTCTGCCTTCTGAAAATCCTCACTGATGCTGCATGGAAGGGAAATGGAGCAGGACAGCACCATGTCCTGAGAGGACCCCAAGGTGCCAAGTCCAGCAGAAGGAGCCACCAAATCCCACCTTGTGTTTCAGGTTTGCCGGTGGTTTGGGTGGTTTTTTTTTTCCTTTTTTTCCTAAACAATCCATCTGGATCCAGGTTGGCAGTTGCTGGAGCACATTCATTTTATAGAAAGGCCTCCCTAAATGGGAAGAGAATAATTTATACTGACATAAAGCACCTTTATTTGGATATAACTATCTCCATTACCGAGGTTGGATTGCTCTCCCCGTATCAGTGTGGGGTAGTTGAAGCTCTATTACTCCTTTATAAGCTATTCCTGGCTCTGCTCCTGATTTATTTGACTGGCAGAGCAAGGCTGGGTGTGTCTGGATTCATATTGTGTTGATATCAGAAAATCAACGTTTCTTTCGTAATCCAAGGTATGTGATGTAAATCAAAAGGGCTCCGGGGAAGGCAGGGGCATTTTATCAGAGTGAAACGAGAGGAGAAGTGAGCCCAAGGGGGGGATTTGCCAGACAACGGTGCTTTTATCATTTTACGACCTGTTGATTTTACTTTTCCAACAATTACTCAGAAGTAGGAAGCGAGGAAAAAATAGAGCCGAGCCTGGATGGAAGGGAAGTGGGAGAAGCAGGAGGCTTGTTTGGAATGGAGGAGTTTAATGAATGTGGGAAGGGCTGTTTCCTCCCACTCGCTGCCTCCAGCCCTGGCAGGGACCTTTCTTATCATTCCAGGAGTCTCAGGGATGGGACGGACATTTCCAGAGTCACATTTGTCCCTTTAAACCGGGCCAGGGAGTCGGGGAATTTTGGTTTAATTGGCTGCAGTCCTGACCCAAAATCATCACACCCATTGCAGGGGGGTTTGTGCTTCCCATCTCCAAGGGATGTGTCCCTGATCCCGCGGGAGGAGCAGTGCCAGGGGCTTTTCCCAAAGGAACGATCCCCCCACGGTGCCTGGAGTTGGAGATGAGACAAAGCAGGGGCTGAATTGCAAAGAGGACTAATTCCCTGCAAAATTTGTTTTTAAAGAGAGATGCTGGGTTGGAATGGTGGGATAACGATCGTGCTTAGTGCGTTTAGTGGGATTTAAGGCTTGGGATATGATGGGCAGGTAAAGGTGGGATGTTTGTTTCCTAGAGAAATGCTGCCAAGGGGTTGCTTAAATGTGCTCAAAATAATCTGATTTAATTCCCCGAGAGTTCTCAGCTTCTTAATTTAGTGGCCTGCCAGGCACATCCATCCCTGGAAGTGTCTAAGGCCAGGTTGGATAGGGCTTGGAGCAACCTGGGATAGTGGAAGGTGTCCCTGTCCATGGCAGGGGAGGTTTTACTCCAGATCTCACTCAAAATTTGCCTTTTTCAGTACTTGGAAGTGGAGAAGTGGCAGAGGAGGGACTTCCTGCAGGGATGGGACCTGGGAGAAATAAGTTTGGGCTGTGCATCCCCTTGTCCCGCCCCCTTTCCCAGGTGGATCCTGACCGCCAGCATCCCCCTCCATCTCCTACACAAATCCAGGTCTCAAGGGAAAATTGTTCTTCACGTGAAACAGCCCCACAGTTACAGGAGAGAAACCAAGTAACAACGAAAAGCCCTCAGGGAAATCATTTAATATTTCCAGCCTTCTCACACGGGCTCTTGACACTCGGGTCTGCGGAGGGGAAAAACTGATTTATGCCGTGAGTCGTTAGACAATGTGGAGGTGAGGTCAGGCACGGGCATTCCTCATCTCTTCCCGGCGCTCCCAGATCCCCTGGGCACGGTGGAATCAAAGCATTTCAAATGGGGGAGGTCACGAGAGTGACACTGTAAGAGGTAAAGGAGCACAGCCTCCTGCCTCCCCCGGAATGGCTGACACCGATACATCTTCATATTGCCATTGTTTCCGCCTGAAAAATTGCGTGTCGTTTGTTTTACTTCTTCCTAACCCTCCTCTCTCCTTAAATCCCCTCGATTTTCCGCCGTGATCTACAGGACCCGTTGCTGTCAAGGCTGACGGTGATGTGGCACGGAATTTTTATAGGAATAAGAGCTGTAAGAGGAGCTTTAGCCAACAGGTGTCTGGTGTTGCTGAGACGCTGTAAATTAAAATCCCTTCTGTCCTTTGGGAATTTTCCTGGGCTGATTTGTGGCTGCAGCTCTTGCTGTCACGGTGCTGAGGGCAAAATATGAGATTTGGCCCCACGAAGCCAATTCTTTCCCCTTGGAGCCCAAGCAGATGTTCCTGAGATGCTGCTGTGGGCACTGAGGGTTTGTGTTTGCTGCTTGGGAACTTTCTTCCCGGTGTTCCCATCTCTGGTTCCCTTCATCCTCAGCATTTGCTCCTGGGAGGAAAGTTCATGGGTGAAAGGTGTGAGTGGATCTTGGCCTTGGAGGACATGGGAGGGTTGAGGTGTGTTGTAACTGATGTGTTTTGGGGGTGTCACAAATTTGGGACACCTCTGCAGAGTGGCTGACCCACCTGGGAAGAAAGGCTGAGAGGGATTTCTGGAGTTGGACCCAAAATCTGGACAGCACAGGGTGGATGTGGCAACAGTCCAAAACTCTGGAGAAAATTCAATGTAGTGAAATTTTTCCAGAGGGAAATGCCATGGTAGGAAATTCTTCCCTGTGAGGGTGATGAGGCCCTGGCACGGGTTGGGCAGAGAAGCTGTGGCTGCTCCAACCCTGGAAGTGTCCAAGACCAGGATGGTTTGGGTTGGAAAGGACCTTAAAATCACCTTCCACTATCCCAGGTTGTTCCAGCCTGGCCCTGGACACTTCCAGGGATGGAGCAGCCACAGCTTCTCTGCCCAACCTGTGCCAGGGCCTCCCCACCCTCACAGGGAAGAATTCCTTCCCAGTATCCCACCAGCTCTTCCCCAGTTAAAACCCATTCCCACTTGTCCTGTACTGGATGCTGCTGCCTGTTACTGCATCCACAGGGCTTCCATCCCCAAAATCCTCTTGAGACCCCTCCTGAAACCCTGACAAAGGGAGATGGGACCCTCCAGCCCCCCATTCCAGAGGGAATTCCTATAAGGCTTCACATACCAGGCTTAACTTTCCAAGGTGGTTCTGTAACACCAGTGAGAAGCAAATATTTGCCCAAGTGCTCCCCGAGCTACCCCGGTGTATCCCCACAGCATTCCCACGTGTTATTCCTTATCCCTCAGGCTCTTTGAGTAACGATGGCCGGGGCTGGGGCCAGGGTTGGCTTTTGTCAAAGCAGATATTTCAGTGGCCTTTAAATAAACTCATCGAGCCGCACGTCTCGCAAACTTTCCCATTCCATCCATCTGCACCGAGCCACCCGTGGAAGGAAATGGATGAGGCCTTCAAAGCCTTCCCATTCCCTGGAAAATGAGCCAGTCCAGTTAACAATAAATGGTGGCCCTTTGGAGCACACATGAGCGGTCTAGTGAGGAGGAAAAGAAAGTTGGAGCTTAATGAAGTCGCCGCGTCCCTGCGCGTGGACAGGAAAGGACGGGTGGTTTATAACTGTTTGTTGGAGTTAATGGTAATAAATTCCTCACTTGTGATGCATTAGCTCGAATGTTTTCATTAGGTGATGATTTAGGTTTTCCCTTTTCACGTTGTAAATCATGTGGGCCCGGTAGCGCAGCGGGGCGAACGTGTGACATAATGTTGTGTTTGGGGGAGAGGAGGAACTGGGGAGGGAGTGACATGNAGACAGACAGACAAACAAACAGACAGACTGACAGACAGCCCCATCAGAGCAGGGAATTTCGAGCTCCAAAGCTCCAGTTTCCATAGCAACTCCCCAAATCCACTCGGTGCTGAAGGGGTTTTTTTGTGTGGGTTTTTTTTTATTTTCCCCTCCCTCTTTGCTGAGTGGGAGCCCTTGGCTAATGAGCTGTGCAAATAGATATTGAGATTTAGTGGTTTTTATTTTGCAATTATAGACTTAGTGATTTGGAAGGGAACTTTCTTTGGGTCAAAGGCTCTGCCTGCTCTTGGAATTTTCTTTTCTTTTTTTTTGTGGGTTTTTTCTTTTGCCTTTGCCAAAGTTGGTTTGACTTCAAACTTGCTGTTAAATTTTCCAGACAGAATTAAAATAAAAATAAAAATTGGAGGTTTTCCACATCCCAACCCAATCTACAGTCAACTCTTTGCCATTGAGTGTCTCTTGTCTTGTTGCTTATCAATCCTAAAACCCACAGTCATGGAATCCTCTGGAAAAACAGCAGCAAATCCCACACTAATTCAGTGCCCAACAAAGGTCCATCTGTACATTCCCCATTTCTTTGTGTTCCATTAATTGTGAGGACATTTGGGGTTAATTAACACCATTAATTAGGAACTGCTTGACCCCAGGTGAGAATTGTGGTTTTCCTGAGTGACTTCCATGGATTTTGGCTCGGCTCCTGACTGTCAGCACTTGTCAGAGTAGCCTGGGACTAGTTAATCTTGGTCCCTGCCCTCAACACTGGTCTGTACTGGCAATAATAATTGTATTTCACAATTCCCTGCCTGTCCCCAGGGAAGCTCCAGGTTTAGCAGGAGTTTTGGGAAGGGCTCTCCGGGCCATCCAAGGGCTCCTGAGCCTGAGGACACTGATCCCAAGGCAGAACACAGGGATATTTCAGGGCATAATTTCCCCTCCATGATTTGTTGCCATTGATTATGAACTGAGTTTGCTGAGGGGGTTTCAATCCAGGTAGTTATCCCGAGTGGATGCCTGCCCTCTGGATTTTGCTTTCTTGCCTCTTCTGAAAAGTCAAACTGAAGCCTCAGTAAATCTTCCCTGTTGTCTTTTGCCTTTTCTCCGTCCACTTTCTTATTCTGCTCCTCAAAAAATGCCATAAAATGAGGCTGGCACAAGATCTATCCCGTGTGATCCGTGTTGACAATTGTTTAGTTCCCCATTTTCTTTGAAATAGTTGCTCATTTTGTTCCCGTCGTTACAAATGATCCTCAGCTGTTTCCAAGGCGCTGAAAGGTTTGGTGACATTCCCAAGGCACGGAGGGCCTGGGAAACACTGAGGGGATGTGCTGTGACCTGGAGCAGAGGGATGAGGAGCCAGGGATCAGCGGGATGATGCCGAGGGATGTTGGCTCACTTCCCACTGTGGCATTTTTCTTCCTGCTCTGTCTGGTCAGGACATCAGTCCCTGCCCATTGTGGGCTGCAGCATCTGAGTGGCACTGAAAAGGTCCTACCCAGCTGTTCCTGGTGGATCCAGACTCCAACAGCTGGAGTTTGGAGCCAAATGGCCAATCTCACTCCCACCCTCCCATGGGAAACTGGACGGGTAGATCCAGCTGGTTACATATAAGGATACCCAAAAGGAGGGTTTGGAGGGGATCTGTCACCATGTGGATCATGATGTGAGGCAGCAGAGATGCTTTCAAGATCCTCTTGATCTTGGAAAAAGGCAAGGGATTAAATACTGGAAGCATAATTCTCCCAACAGGGAGTGAGAGGAGCACAAACCACTCCTTGTTTTTGGTGTATAAAACATGTTTGGATAAACCAGTGGTGGCTGTTGGTGCCAACACTCCCAGCAGCCACATCCTGGACCTGTTTGCTGTGGGAGTTTCATGGAATCATGGAATGGTTTGGGTTGGAAGGGACCTTAAAACCCATCCCAGTATCCCAGGTTGCTCCAAGCCCCGTCCAGCCTGGCACTGGCCCCTCCCAGGGATGGGGCAGCCACAGCTTCTCTGGGCAACCACAAAGTTCTCAGCATTCCCTGAAGGCGAGGGGAGGGGTCGTTTGTCTCTTCCTGATTGTTTTTTCCCTCTTTGGAGTCAGTGGAAAAAGAGCGGAGCCACCACAGAGGGCTGTGGGAAATCACAGCTTGGAATGAATTTGGGTGTTTCCCTGCAAAGTCCCCGGGAGCAGAAGCTGCTCTTGGCATGTTGAAGCCTGGGGAATAAGAAGGAGGGTTGGGAATGGGGTGTAACTCTTGTGCCTTTGGGGCTGGGAGCTTCCTTTGGCATCCTGGGGGATGGGAATCACTGTGGAGGTTGAGGAGAAAAGGGAAGGGAAAAGGAAAAGGAGGAAAAGGACCGGTGTCTGCTCCTCCATCTGTGAGTTTGGGTCTCTGGCTCCAGTTTCCTCCCATTCCTGAAATCCTGTAGCTTTGTATCCTCTGCAGAAAAGGATCTCCAGGATCACAGCATGGAGCTGTTCCCAGTGCAGCCCTTCTGTGGGAGGCTCCAGATGGAGCGATGTGGGTCATGGATTGGGAAATGCATCCACAGGGAAATCCTTGGGGATGAGCAGCTCCCTCAGGAGCCAGGCCTGGGAAGCTGCAGAGGATGGAGGAGAGGCCGTGAGGGGTGTGAGGTGCTGGGAGCATTGGGAGGTGACTGGGAAAGCTGAGCCACGGATCATATGGAGGGACAGCACCTCTGGCACCATCCATGTGCTGGGAAGAGGGTGGGAAAAGGGGGATTCCAGGGTGGAAGAGACCACTGAGTCCATCCAAAGTGGGCTGCAGTCCTGCCACACCACACTGGGAGCAACCAGAGAGGGACCTTGTGTCTGGGAAAGGGTGGGTTTTAAGGCCTTTTCTGTCTGTTTTTACAACTGGTGAGTGGCCATTAGTGGTTGGAAGAGGCTTTTTTGGACCAGCTTTTCCAACCCTTGGCCATGTGGTGAGCAGTGGTTTTCCTGCCAGCTGTGTATTCCCAGGGCAGAAACATCTGGGAGAGGCTGTTTGGGCAAAGAAACCTCTGTCCCCAGAACCCAGAGGGTTTGCTGGGGCTGGACTCCCACCTACCCCATGTTCCCACCTTCCCCCTGTATTCCCAACTTCCCTCTCTGCATCTTCTGGATGTCCATTAGGGTGGTTTAAAGAAATGAAAAGCCCCAGGGACTGTCACTGCAGATAATTTGAGCTGTTTGCTGCAGGCAAAAGCCATCTGGATTGTTTTAGGGGCAGTTTGGGAAGGGATGGGAACATCCCACATATCCCTAACCCTGTGTGCAGCCAGGCAGAGCTCCCAGCACCACGTTCCCTGCACTTTCCCACCTCCCATGGATTTAATCCAGGCTCTGCATTGGCAGGGATGCAGGATCCGTGTGCTCATGGGTTACAGCTGCCACCTCCATGTCACAGGCTGTCAAATTTAAAATTTCCAGAGCCCTGTGCAATTGAATCAGCCCCCACCACCCCTCCTTAATTGTATTAGTTTGTCTGAGCAGCCTCTGAGTATTTAAGAGGAAGGGAGGCTCCTTTAACTCTGATTTTCCTGCTGGGAAACTGAGGCACAGAGTCTCCTGCAGAGTGGGAGAGATTTGGATGCTTCAGAGGCCCCAGGAGAGTTCCCAGGAGATCCTGGGAACAGGGACAGGGCAGAAGCAACATGGTCTAGTGGAAGATGTCCTTGAACATTTGGAACTGGATGAGCTTTAAGGTCCTTTCCAAGCCAAAGCATCCTGTGATTCCATGATTCCATGATTCCATGATCCAGGGCCACAAATAACCTGAAACAGGGGATGTGCTTACATGGAAAATTGATCTCCAACAGGGCAAAGCACAACTGGGAAGGCAGCAGCTCTCCCAGGGGTCCTCCCTGCTTCCAGCAAGCTCCAGGAAATGATGGGTGAAGAGAGGAGATGTGGGGCTGGAAAGGCTTCTTCTGGCTCCCATCACATCCCTGCTGCTTCCCTGCCCCACTGCTCTTTGTGGTGCCTTGCACTCCCCCAAAAATCCCCTCTGGCAACCGAGGAAAGAGCAGGAAGCACATCCCTGGGAGAACCGGGACACATCCCAGCCTCGGCTGAAGCAGCAGCAGCATCGTCCTGCATTCCAACATTTCCACAGCCAGTTTTCCTGGGGGAACGGGGGCAGAGGGAAGCCCCATGCTGGTAATGTACTGAAAGTAAATGAAATTAAAGAAGCGAAGCAGCACTTGCAGCTCCTGCCTTCCCCCCCCCGGGTAATTCAATCCGAGCGCCGGCGCTGATGGAATCTCGCCGGGGCTGCCTCCGTCCCCCTGCTGGGGCCTGGAATCTTAACGTCTAAATAAAAGTTTCACTCAAGCATTTTTTATGCTCCTGCCAGCGGGATCAGCGAGCTGGTGTGGGGCACATTAATGTGATGTTCCTGCTCGCAGGGTCTCCCTGGGCATCCGGCAGCACCGGCCCCGTTTTCATAATTATAAATGTCCTGGCAAATGACATTTGGATTTGCATTAGCAAAAGGAGTTGGGGTTGTTTGGAGAGGACTTTTTATAAGGGAGATGCTCAGAGTCGCTGGAGAGAAGCCTGAGTGTGTTTTTGCCAGGGAGGTGAGTTCACCTGGGTGTGGAACAGGGATGTGCCCTGGGAAGTGGGAGCACACAGGGGGTTCTGGGCCCTTCAGAGCCCGAGGCAGTGCAGGGTCACAGAATCATGGGTTGGTTTGGGTTGGAAGGGACCTTAAATATCCAATTCCAACCCTCTGCCATGGGCAGGGACTAGACCAGGTGGAAGGTGTCCTTGGAGCAACCTGGTCTAGTGGAAGATGCCCTGGGAGGTTGGGACTAGATGGGCTTTAAGGTCCCTTCCAACCCAAAGCCTCCTGTGATTCCAGGATTCCACGACTCTGTGAACCAGGGCCACAAATAACCTGAAACAGGGGATGTGCTGACATGGAAAATGGATCTCAAACAGGGCAAAGCACAATTGGGGAGGCAGCAGCTCTCCCTGGGATGTCCTGAACCTGGTTTTTTGGGGATAGGATGTGCCAGAGCCCCTGTGGGATCCATCCCCCAATCTGGGGTTGGGTGCTGTGGTCCAGACCAAACATGGGACGAGGGAGTTGTGTTTCCCAAATCCATAAATGTGACCAGAGAGCTCCCAGAGAGCCTTGGCTGGGGGATAAAGGGCTGAGGATCAGCCCTGGAGCAGCACCAGCCTCATCCTGCAGAGGATGTATCCATGTGAATCATGGTCCTGATTTCCTTGAGAACTTCCAAGAGCCTTTTCCCTATTGTGGGAATAGCTGGTGAGACCATGACAGACCATGATTTTCACCTCCAGGCCCTGGTCTGGTTTCTTCTGTGGAGAAAGGGGCTGAAAACCTTGTGCTGAGGGTTCTCCTTTGCTTTGTTCCTTGCAGGACCAGAGGAATTCCTACCAAAACCTGTCCAAGATACAGGGAACATTTTGATGCAGGGATACCTGGAGAAGAGGTCCCGAGGTAAGACCTGGCATCAGAGGATAAAGTTTGGGGATGTGCTGTCGGAATTGCTGATAATTCCAGTTTTCAGATGAAGAACAAGCAGGAAAAGCCTTTTTTTTCCCTGCAGATTTGCACAGTCAGAACCTTTCAGGCTTCTCTGCAAACTCTCACACAGGGAGGGCCCGGCCTTGATTTGTTCTCTTTTGCAGATCATCAAACTGCACAAAGATTAAACCCCCACAATTGAATTAAGCAGCAGCCCAGTCCTCTAAGGCAAAATGTGCCCTTTTAACGAGCGCTGCCTAATGAGGATAAAACCCCAGTGAGGACAAGGGAGTTGGGAGCATCACACACATTAACGGGGGGAGATAAGGCCTGTGAGTCAGCCTCGGCTTTATCTTGATTTTCCCCACTCTTGTGAAAGCTACAAATTATTTCCTCATCACTCTGATTTTATCTTGATTTATTTTCTGTATGACTTGTGGTGGGAGGCAGGAGCAGCCCCTTTTTTTATCCTCATGGCCATCAGCTGAGTTTAGGACTGGCCTTGTGCGTGGTTTAGCTCCCTCCAGCTGCAGCTTAAAAATTATTTTACATATATAATATAATGTTATATATTATAATTTT
>WEIV01012991.1:10944-46935 GCA_013390005.1 Calyptomena viridis | reverse complement strand
AAATAATTACTATAATTATATATAATATATATATAATTATATATAGAATATATAGAATATAATTCTAGAAAGGTAGAGCTCAACTTGATTTGATTTTCCCCCCAGAAAAACACCTTGGTAGGTACAAAACAAGGATAAAAAGCGACAAGGAGCAGAGCTGGGTGGAAATAAAAAGCTGTTCCAAGTTTTCCCCTCAGTGCTTGTACACAATCCCTGTGTCAGAGGACAGAAATATTTTGCAGTCACACTCCATCAGGTCCATCTAAACAGACAGCTCGTGTCTCCAGCAGGGTTTGGCACGAGGAGATGGATGGCCTTCCTCCCTTCCACCCAGCCAGAAAAGGCAGGAAAAGGCTTCCCAAACCTCATCCATTTGTGGTTTACAACCACCAACCTTTAGCTGGGACAGGATTCAGCTCCTGGGGGTGAAGAAGGGTCTTTGTCCTCCTTCCACATCCACATCTCCAGCACTTTTTGTTTCCAAACGAGCTTCCCAGCTCCTCCCAGGGGATGAGCTGCTGGCAGAGGTGGGGGTTGAAGGCAAGGGGTGAGGTTTGGTTGTTGCTGGGGTTGATATTTGGGGGGTTTTGGGGGGGATGAGCAGTTGTTTTATTCCAAATGGTCTCCAGAAGACAATGGAGTGAAGGAAAGCTGGACTTCCTGGATTTCAGTGGGCTGGGATCCTTGTGGAGGGCTGAAATCCTTATTTAGGGCTTGACCTCCCCCCTGGAAATTTGGCTGGGGTTTTTTTTCATTTTTAAGGATGTGTAAATCTAATTAAAAAGGTTCAGTTCAACTGCCTGGATCATATTCCCACACATCCTCCAGGAGATTCCTAAGGAAACAATGATCCAGGGTAAATAAAACCACCTCAGGTGTCTGCTGTGAGGTTCCCTCTGTCCATCCCAGCCACACATGAGCATCCACAAACCCACAGGCCAATTCCCAAAGGTCCCACTAAGTATTTCTCCCTGCACACCATCCCATGGATGCCTTCCCAGCAGGATAATCCTTGGGATCACGATTCCCCAAGCCCACAGTGGTCTCTGCTCCATGACAACCAGCTCATCTCTTGCATCTTCCTGCCCCTGGCAATTCCCACCTCTTGAGGATTAAAAAGAACATCTCTTTTATTGTGTCTTCAGGAAGATTTTACAATATTCCCTTTGGATTTCCAGCTGTGCTCAGAGGGAGGAGGTTTCTGGGGCCACTTCCCATGATGTGCCTCAGTTTCCCTGTGTGGGTGAAGAATCTGCACCTCTGTAAGGGTGATAAAAAGGTAGAAACTCCAAATTTAGCCCATTTTTCTGCTTCCAGGCAAGCAACCAAAAGGCAGCTTCTCCATTGAGCACTACAGTGCCCGGCTGGTTTCCCACCTCCGTAAGGATTCCCGGAAAAAGTGCTGTTTTGAGTTGACCTGCCCTGGAAAACGCACCTACGAGGTAGGAAAGGGGGAAAAAAATGGACTTTTTGGGCTGATTGGCCACTGGGAAAAGCCCAGGGTTGAAGGTGTGGGGCTGAGGTGCCCTGTAGGGTCAGAGGGGCTGGGAATATCCAAATTCCTGGAAAAAAACTGATTTGTTTTTAGAGTGAGGGTGACACGAGTTTTCCAGGGAGGTGGTGGAAACATCCAAGGTCAGGTTGGATGAGGCTCTGAGTAACCTGGTGTGGTTGGAGATGCCCATCATGGGGTTGATGGACTAGATGACCCTTAAGGGTCATCAATTCCAGCTCAAAAAATCCCATAATCCTATAATTCTGTGAAAACGAACCAAGCCCAGCATGGACCTTTCCCTGGCATGAGGGTGATCCTGTGGGGAACAAGGGATCAGTGGGAACTTGAGGTACAATCAGTTGAGGATCAAGTGTGAAAAGCCCATTTTTTCATAAGCCTTTAAGAGCCAGATTAAATTCAATTTATTCACCCTCCAAGGGGGAGCCTAAGAACTGGTGCAATGAAAACCCTGGGCCCAATCCACACAGTGGGCACGAGAGCCTGGATGGGCTTGAGGAAGATTTGGGATGTAAAGCTTTGGATCACAGGCACTGAGTCCTTTCAGTGGGGATTGTGGTTTTCATCTGAATTATTTTAATGAATTAGGCTTGACAGGCTTCCTCTGGGATAAGTCTGGCTTTGTTCCGCTTCTGGTTCCCTGTTTGGAATAGGGAGATAAAGACATGAAGTGGCTTTTCCTGGTGTCACAGGGTGGAAAATGGCAGATCCAGGATTTCCAGCCCCTGTTTTGGCTGCAAAGCTTTTGGCTCTCCCTACAAACCAGAGCCAGCACCATAACAGGGGACTCTCTCCAGTTCACAGCCCCAAGCCCAGCAGAGGCTGAAGACTGGGTGGACCAGATCCAGTTCCTCCTGAAGGGTGAGTTTGGCCCAATCCAGCATGTCCTGTTTGTTTGGGAAGATCTTGGCAACGTCTTCCCACCCAGGGCTGCTCCTTCCAGCAGCACATGGGATGTTGCTCCACTGGAGTTGCTCCAGTTTGAGACCAGTTTGGGAAACCCTCTGGAGACCACAGAGGCTCCATTCCTTGGGGCACATGTGGAATTTGAGTTTGTTCTCTGGGATTTCCCATCCTTTCATGGGTTTTTCCTTGGTTTTAGCCAATTCTCAGCTTCTTGACACCATTTTTTTTCCACCCCAGGTGCTCCAAGGGGACAGTTCACCCCTTGCAGGGTCCATAGTGAGCACAGAGGAGGGCACAGGTTTGGGGATTTTTCCAGCTCACTCAAACTGAGTGATTTGCTGGTTTTCCCCCCATTTTTGCTGTCTCCCCCCAGACCTGAGCTCCCTCACTATCCCGTGTGATGAGGAGGAGGAGGAAGAGCTTTACAACGACGTGGACAGTTCTGACTCCATGAACACATCCCACAGCACCACCCTGAACCAGGATGAGCCAAATGTGGAGATGGAAGGGGAGGACATCTACGAGGTTTTGCCAGGTGGGCACCCAAAATCTGAGCCATCCCCTCCCCTTATCCCTGAAAACGTGGGAGGAGACCTTGGCCACCCAACACACTGATGGGAATGAACATCTCAGGCTCTGCTGAGTTTAATGGACCCAAAACTCAAAGGTTTCAGCCCATTTCTTTGCTCAAACTGGCTGATGGACCACAAGAAAAACTCCTTGTGTCCTGGAGAATTCTGATCTGTAAATTCAGGGTGAAGCAGCTTTTAGAGGTTTTGCTCCCTTTCAGCTCGAGTCAGATTAAGTTTGGGGAAAGTGGGATCTCTGGGCTGTGTTACCTGGAAAATGAGAGTTGAGCTGATGGAAATGCTCCCTCCTGGGCCTGCAGGCAGGGCTGTAACACAATTACATGAGATGATGAAATAACTGCATTAAAGACAAGCTGGTTCCCTCACGGTGCACGAGGGCTGGACAGACCCACACAGCCTGAGAGGGTGACAGGTCTGCAACATTTCTTACTCTTAAAACAGAAATCAGGGTGTGACACAGCCCAGGGCTTGGCCAACAGGTCACCTGAACCTTCTTGAAACCCACGTGCTGCTGCTCTGCCTCTGCCCTGAGAGCATCTTCCCTCAGTGTCTGAGATAGAAAATGGGTTCTTGGTTCTTCCTTTTTATTTCAGAACTTTCTGTCTGTGATGGGTTTGATTTGTAAAAAGCACCAGGGAGTTTTGTGGGGCCCGAGATCTTCCTCTTTGTCGTTGCTGCCAAAGGAAATCTCTGCTCAGTGCTTTGCAAGTGGCATCCAGGCATTGCTGGAAGTGGAGCTGGAGCTCCAGGAGCACCTGAGAACACCCTCAGCCCGGGCCCATCTCTCCTCTTTCCTTCCTGACCTTCCCTTCCTCTTTTTACACTCCCAGTGGTCCCTGAGCTCAGCAGGAGCCTCAGGGTGGGCCTAGGCTGGAGTTTGTTGATGGTCTGTTAGGCCAAGATTTTCCAGCATTCCTGGCTGCCTTGGCCAAGGTTTTCTGGCATTCCTGGCTGCCTTGGCCAAGGTTTTCCAGCATTCCTGAGTGCCTTGGCCAAGATTTTCCAGCATTCCTGGCTGCCTTGACTGTAGTTTTCCAGCATTCCTGGCTGCCTTGGCCAAGGTTTTCCAGCATTCCTGGCTGCCTTGGCCAAGGTTTTCCAGCATTCCTGGCTGCCTTGGCCAAGGTTTTCCAGCATTCCTGGCTTCCTTGGCCAAGGTTTTCCAGCATTCCTGGCTGCCTTGGCCAAGGTTTTCCAGCATTCCTGGCTGCCTTGGCCAAGGTTTTCTGGCATTCCTGGCTGCCTTGGCCAAGATTTTCCAGCTCCTACTCAGAGATCCCTGATGCTGCAGAGCTTGTGGTGGAGGAGGAAACATCCCAACCAAACCCTTCCTTTCTTTTTCCTGGGCTGCCTGTCCTGCCCATCCCAACTTCTGTGCCTCAGTTTCCCTTTCTTTTCCAAGCCTGTGCCCTTTGAAGGTGCTCAGTCTCTCACCCCCCTCAGATCCCAATTCCCTGGGAGTGTCACCAGAGGCGGTGGTGTCACATCCCTGCAGAGGTGACAAACCACTTGCAGGCTCAGGGACAGGTAGGAAAAGTCTGTTCTTTCCCAAGTTCATCCCTCCCATCCCTTTGCACCTCTGGAACCCCACAGTGAGCACAGGGAAAGTCTGAATCCAAGCTGGAGTCTCTGGTCCATCTCCCTCCCTCGTGGCCCAAGTGAAAATTGAGAGAGAAAGGAGAGAGGGGAAAAAAAAAAGAGGAGGGAGATGAAGAGATAATTTCCTCAGCAAGTCATCGTCGTTAATGAAGTTTTACAAAAACAGATACAACCAAGGAAAAATAAAATTTCACAGGTGATAAATTTTTCCAATTTCCCTGGCAGAATTCGATAGGATTGTTAAATTAAGAGTGAAGGTGTCTGTTAGGAAGCAACGAGCAGTGATGGGTAATTTTATAGAGTGGAAAATTGAATCAAATTGCTACATTAAAACACAGCTCCTCTGAGAATCTGCCCAGTGCCCAGGCAGCTCTGGGATGTGGGATCTGTGGTGGTGGGATGCACAGCCCACCAGCTCCTGGCTGTGCCAGGGGGCTGCACAGCCTGGGAGTGGGTGCTCAGGGATGTAAAGGTGTTTTCCCATGGGTAGGGTGGATGAGGAGGTGATGCTGCACACAGTGAAAGGCACCACGGCCCCCAGGGATGAGTTTCCCAGCATTTCCCGGTGATTCACCACTGTAAAAATCCAAATATTTGCTGGGATCACACACCCAGACCATGGGGAGGCAGAGAATCACCTCCAGACTTGACTCCAGGAAAGCACCTGGATGCAGCAGGGCTACAGGATGGAGGGAGCCTTGTGTCTCCACGGATCCCATTTGTGGATTTCACAGCTCTAAATCCACAAGGAATGTGCCTGGAGCAGGAGGAGCCATGGAGCAGGCAGGGATGAGCAGCATCCCGTGGTGGTGCCATCCCAGGGTGTCTGCACCCGCTTTGTGGAGACTGGGAATCACCTGGGATTTCCTCTGAGCACCTTTGGGAAAAGGCAAAGAGTGAGGCACAGAGAGAGGCTTGGAAAGAGGGAAACTGAGGCACAAGGAGGGAGCTCCTTGTCCAAGCCTTGGAGCAGCTGCCCCTGACTCGCAGAGATGGGGGGCCTGGCTTTGATTTCTGTTTGAACACCCCCCATTCCATAAAATATGGGGAAAAAATGGCCCAGGGTGGGAGAAGGAGCTGCTTGGAAAACCTTTCCCAATCCCTGCCTGTCTCCTGGAGGGTAAAAGAGTGCAGGACCCACAGCCTGAGCTCATCCATGAGCTGTGCCAGCAAGGGGGTGCAGCTCTGCCATCCCAGGAGCTGCCAGGAAAAGGGGAAGGAAGCAGGATAGATCCATCTCCTCCGGAGCATTGTGGCTCCCGTGGCTGCCCAGCTCCACATCCAGGCAGGAGCTGGCAGTGTCAGGATTCACACGGCTTTGCTCCTCTTGGAATGACAGCGTTTCCTCTGTGCCACGTGTTTTCCTGCTGACTCTTCCCAAGGAGCCTGTGTTTGTGCCAGGAGGTGGGAGAAGGGCTCTGGGAAGAGGTTTCCTGAGGACAGGCCGGCTCTGGGATGGAAGCAGGATGCAGACATGGATGTGAGCTGGAGTGGGTGTCCATGGGGACACCCCGGAGCAGGTGCCACCTGATGTTCCCCCGTTTTGGGGGGTTTTCATGGCACACAGGAGCTGGTTTGGCTGCTCACCTTCCCATGCCAAGGAGGAATTCAGGATACTGCCGTTGGTTAAGGGATAAAGGAATCCAAGCACTTGGATTTGGGATGCATGCATGGGAATGGCAGGGGCTGACAGGGGCACATTTCCCTTCTCTTTTACAAATGCAAAGAGCAGGCAAAAGCCACTTTCAATAATTTATTTCAAAATCGATGCTAACGAGGTTCTGTCTCGTCGGGGGCCGAGTTTTACAATAAAGTCTGATTTATTTAGAAAAGATTTTTGGTGCCGCTTCCCGTCTAATGGGGGAGCAGGCGCAGTGACCCCCCGACTCGGGATGTGATTTGTGCTGGGCAGCGGAGCCCTCACCTCGTTTGCATCGATCAGCTCCGGCTGGGAAAGGCGGCGGCAGCGCTTCCCGGGAGCCGCGGGACCGGCACAACATCCAGGGCTCGTTCCTGTTGGCTCTGCCTAAAGGGGACAAGCGAAGCCACGTCCCCTGAGATGTGGCAGAGGCTCCTCTGCCGCTCCAGGGCTGCCCCACGAGGAGTGGGGGAGCAATTTCTGTGAGCGTTGGCGTTTGGAAAACTTTTGGAATTGGGTTTGTTTGTGTTATTTTTAATGAGGTTGGCTGTGGAATTTGTGGCTGCTGGGCTGGGGTTGGTGTGGGTGCTGAGCACCCAACCTGTGCCAGCACCCAGAGCAGCTCGGGGTGGGTGGGTCATACCTGGCTTGGTGTTAAAAAGCCTTATTTGTGGAATCCCGGAATCATTAAGGTTGGAAAAGCCCTCTGAGAGTGTCAAGTCCAACCATTAACTCGGCACTGCCAAAGCCATCACTAAACCATGACCCCAAGTGCCACATCCATGGGGTTTTTAAACACTCCCAGGAATGGTGGCTTCACCTGCTGACCACCCTTTCCATGAGAAGTTTTCCCCAATATCCAACATGAACCTTCCCTGGTGCAGCTCGAGTTTGTTTCCTTGTCCTGTCCCTTGTTCCCTGGGAGCAGAGCCCAATCCCAACCCGGCTCCCCCCTCCTGTCAGGGATTTGGGGAGAGCCAGAAGATCCCCCCTGAGCCTCCTTTTCTCCAGGCTGAGCCCCCCCAGCTCCCTCAGCTGCTCCTGGTGCTCCAGCCCCTTCTCCAGCTCCATTCCTTTCCACTCCAGTCCCTCAGTGTCTTTTTTGTCATGAGATTTAAACTTATTTCTGTGCAGATCTTTGCTCCTGCCCATCTTTCCACTTTTCCAGGGCTTCCTCATGACTTCCAGCCCCTCTGGAATTCCTCAACCTCTTCCAAGATATCATTTCTTCCCTCCTCTTCCCCCTCCTGTGCAGGCTGCCCACTCTCCTCTGCCTGACTCCTCTTTCTCCTCAATTTCTCCTTCCATCCCCCCTCCTTCCTCACGTTTTTGTCCTGACATTTCTCCTTGGAGTCTGTTTTTCCCGGGGCTCCAAGTCCTGCACAGGAAACATCTCTTCCTATAGGACACCAGGCAAAGTGCTGCCTGAATTTATGAGGCCGTAAGAGGTGATTTGTTTTTACCAGTGTTAACAACAATTCATATTTCTATGCAACACGTTTTAAAATATTATCTGTGACTTCCTCCCTTCCACCCTCCACAATTGGGCCGGGAATTTATTATTCTGGCAGCTGGATGCTCCCAGAGCCCTGTGCCTGCCTGGGGCACAGGGGGTTTGGTGTAGCTGTGACACTCACAGCCCTTCCCTGATTTCTCTGCTGTTTTTCCCCCCCTAGATGAGGAGCTGGATCCCCCCTTCCCAGAGGATGATGAGGATGGTGGGAGCAGAGAGAGGAGTGGTAAGAGCCCACCCTGCTTTGGCCAACCCAAAGGACCTCCAGGTTATGGTTGTGGGGTTGTGGGGTGGGGGGGGTGGTGGAAGATGGGAGAACCCCAGGAGTGATGAGACTTTCAGCTGGTGAAATTCAGGTAACTTGTGCTTGGGGAGCTCTTCCCACCTTGTCCATGCTCTGGGCATGGGGGATGCCTCTTCTTTTCGGACAAACACCCCATGGAGGGAGGCCTTGGTGAGCCCTCAGAGCCCACCACCCATCCCTGCTCCTGCCTGGTGACATCTGTGTGCTGGAGGATCCACGGAGTCGCTCCCATCCCTCCCCTCAGCCCATCCTGGATGTGGAGCAGGAGCCAACCCCCCCCCAGTGCATCCCAAGGGGCTGGGGAGAGTCACTGGGGCAGAAACAACCTGGAGCAGGGGCAGGAAACGAGTCCTGGCCCAGAGGAAACTGCCCAGGGAGGGATCTGGGCACGGGAAGCCGGAAGGAACCGGGAGCCTGTCGAGGTGGCCAGAGCCCCCACCCTCCCTTTTCCTTAAGGATCTGCACCGTGGGATGGGAGCGGAAGATCTGTTTCCTCCCTGGTCCCACCTGTTTGGTTTTCCATGGCTGCTTCCTCCCTGGCACGGGAAAGCAGCACTTGTGTCCCAGCAGCCGGAGCTGGACCAGCCAGGGGCTTCCTGCTGCCTGGGAAAACACATCCTCTCCTCACAGCCTGGATTGGGAGAGCTTCCCACACTGGCTGGACCTTGGAGGGGATGGTCTCACCCTGAGTGATGCTCAGCTCAGAGCAGGAATCCTGCTGGGGGATGATGGGGATCGGAGGGATTTGCTGTTGGATTCCGTGGATGGGTAAAGCAGCTTCACTCTTGAGCTCTCTTGGATTCATGAGCATTCCAAGAATTGCTTGGTTGGTTTTCCCTCCCAGCGATCAGAGAGCCCCCACTCCCCATTCCCCAGTGTTTCTGGAAAGCCTGATCCATTAATTCCCTTTAGCTGACATCAGACCTCCTTGGATGATCCTTGGGCAGATGTCCCCAGTCCAGGAGGGTTCTCAAGCCTGTTCCTGCTGAAATCTTGGGAGCACAGACAGGGTTGAGCCCCAGCTGCTTCCAGAGACAGAGAAATCAGTGTTTCCCCTCTCTCAGGGATTTTGTGGGGCTTTTTCCCACCCTCTGGCACGGTAAATTGTTTGCCCACTGGAGCACATGGCAGTGGCAGCTGGTACCAGCCCCCAGACCTTGGAAAAATTGATATTCCAAACTTTATAAACTGTGCTGTGCTCCTGAAGTGGAGCTGTACATTCATCCATGGAGATGCTCCGTGTCCTTACACCGGGACATGGGATAAGCACAGCAGGAGGGGATGGGGATGGACGTGCAAGGACAGCAGAAGGAGTGGGAAACACACACACATTTTTCTTTCTCTTTCATGTCTCCCCCGTTATTTAAACACCCAGAGGACCAGGCAGCAGGGAAGCAGCTCCCTGTGGGTTTTCCAGCTGGATGTGGGGATCAGAGCACGGCTTTGTGACAGGCCGGCACCGGAGGTGATGCTGATCCTGCACCCCAAGCATTCCCGGGGATTTTGGCTCTCGCCTGTCACAGCCCTTTAACACCCTGCTCAGACTCATTAGCGTCTGCCGCCGGCTCTAATTGCAGTTAATGGTTCTAACTGGTTTGTTACTGGCGGTGTCAGGATGGCTCCAAGTCCTGGCTCTGTTTTTACACATTAAACTCGTGCCTCTGGAAAACCGGGCTGCGTTTCAAGAGGGAAAGGTTACGGCAGCCCCGGGAACTCCAACCCTCGTGCCTTTTGCCTCGGAAATTTGTCCTTCTGTCCAACTGGACCAGGAGGTGCCGGATCCCTGAGCAGGGGGATGCGCTCCGGGAAGGAGGGAAGCGGCGAGTTCCTGATTAAATCACGCGGCGTTTGGCTCACGGAAAACTATTGTTTCTCGTTTCTAAGAGCCACAAGGATGCCACGATTCCGGAGCAGCCCGACAATCCAGCTGGGAGCTCGGGGCTGCTCCTGCCAAGGCTCCCAAGGCTGTGGAATCCCCGCCTTGCGCCGGACGGGCTTCGGAGCCGCCGCTGCGACTGGAGCTGGACACAAACAGAGCAAAATCCCTTCATTTGGAAAATACAGACGCCGTTCCCTGGCACAGCCCCTGTTCCCTGGCACAGCCCCCGTGCTGAGCGCGGTTTCACCCAGCAGTGACAGCCCGGAGCTGCAGACGGTTGTCGGGAGGTTTCAGCATCAACAGGAGAAGCAGCTGCGCCCACGGGAAAGGGATTGGGATGGATCCTGCCTCTCCCACAGCCTCGTCCCGGGGTTGCTCAGGCTCTGCAGAGGGAAATGAAGCGCTTGTCACGTTTGGCTGGTTTCCTTCATGACCCCGAGGCCCGTAAACACGGGAGCAGCTCCGCTTCCATCGGGGGAAATCGGGCGCAAGGAAATCACGGCTCTGCCAGATTTAAGTGTCTGGAAGGGGCGTGTGAGGCTCTTTAAACAGGATGTTTGAGATGTAAAAGGGAGCAGAGTCAGTGCAGGGGAACGTAGGAGTCCTGGGATGGCTTTTCTGGATCCCACATCCCACCCAGCCTGGAGTTGGGTCAGGAGGATCATCCACCATCCTCTGAGGAGGCTGCAGAGGGAAGTTCTCCCTTCCCTGGCCTCGAAGTGTTTAAATGGGAGCCAGGATCCCTTTTTCTGCAAACAGCCTTAATTTTAATCGATTTTAACCTCTATTAATACAGTATCCCTGGATTTGGAAGCTGTTGCTGGGAATGAAGCACAAAGCCTGGCCACGCTCCCATCGGGAGCATCTTCCTCCTCTGACACAACAAATCCTGACCTTTGGGAGGCAGAGTTGGTGGGAGGGGTGAGATCTTCCACCCAAGCAGCTGGCACAGTTGGAAAACCACTTTTGGGAGCACGAGCCTTCCCGTGGGCTGGAAAATTGTCTTTCTTTGTGTCACATCCAGGCTGATCTTTCACCAACAGCTTCTTCCCACTGGGTGAGGTGGCACGAAGCCTCCAAGGTCCTCCTGTTCCTCTGATAAGCAGGAAAGAGCAGATATGGGATAAGGAGGCATCTCCCAAGAGTTCCTGGTATAGGAGGGAAAACTGGGACAAAGCTGACTCCAGCTTCCCAACAGCATTCTCAGGTCCTCATCCCAGGGGATCTCCAGGAGCATTTGTGGCTCTGGAAACATCTTGTAGGAAGATGTTTTTTCTCTTTTCCTGTGTATTTTCTACCACTGTATTTAAATCTCTTTGCCAACAAGTTAATGATGATGTTCCACAGAATTCCTGGTATTGTGGAATATCAATATTTTTGTATTCCTGGTATATTTGGAGCCTTGCCCCATCCTTGTCTCACAGGGAACACCAGCAGGTCGATGCCAAGGCCTTTCCCCCATCCCAGATTATTCTCTGCCTCATGACATTGTCCTCACTCCCTCCCTTAATGACCTTTTGTGTTAATTACACAATTTTCTGGCTCTTCCCAAAGCTGCACTGGCCTCACCCTCCTGCTCAGCTCCCCGATATTTCCTCTGCTTCCAGCTCATAACCCCTGATTCCTGCCCATACCACGAGCTTAAATAACTCAGCAGCTCCTACTCCTCCTATTCCCTTCCCAATCTTTTCCTCGCCACTGCGTTCTCCCCCTTTAATACTTTCCAAAGGATGCAGACCTACTTTTTTTTTCCTTCCCAGCCTTTCTATTTAAGTTCCCCAAGTCCCTGAGTCATTCCAGTTGCTCCCTGCTGTGCCATTACCCATCTCTGTAATGTCCTTTTTCATATTTAGGTGATCCAATCTGGGCACAGCATTCCAGCTGCACCCTTAGTGCTCCGTCCCCGAGACCACATTAGCAACATTTCCTCCAACATGTGCTCAATATTTTCTATTTATGCTTTCTGGGCTTGGTTCAGAGCAGCACAACCCGCTGGAACAGCCCCTGTGCTCAAATCCCCCCCCCTAAAACCGTGGTTTTACCTTCTTTAATTATCCATAGGGGTCCCATCCTGGAGATGTCCGTGTCGTGACATCTGGATTCGCCCCCACTTTGGTGCTGTGCCATCAGGGCACTCTCCTGCCTCAAGCCTTTGGTCCAGGAGCATCTTTTAATAGTTTTCTGCTTGAAAACTGGGAATCTGAGCGGGTTTGGGGTGTTTTCCTGGTGGATTTGTGGAAGTCACTGGGCAGAGCAGCATCTCCTCCAGTTGAGGAGCTCCACAGGCTCCTCTGGTTCCATCACAGGGTGGGATTGATTCCTATCTCCCACTTTTCGTGGTGGCCCTGGTTTCCAAGCCACTTTTTGGGGTGGGAAATGCCATTCTGAGGTGGCAAAGATGGAAATGTTTCATTCTGGAAACACCACTGAAGAGTTTTTTTCAGAAAACCCAGATTTATCCAGGGCAATCCCTTGGCACCATTTTCCACAGCCCCATCAGCCCAAACCCTTGGCTTTCAGCAGAGTTTTTGCCTCTCCACATTAAAAAAAAGGGAAAATGGAGTTGCTGGGTCACATTCCCTTCCCTTTCCACAGGCACTGAGCAAAGGCTCTGCCTTCCCAAACTATGGGAAGAGGGAGACCTGGGCCATCAGGGTTTGGAACATCATCCCAAAGTTTGGGACCTTCTCTCCTGGGAATTGGGGGTGAAGGCAGGTGTTTTTTCCCTCCTCTTCTCCCTTGTTCCTGCTCCAGGCACTCCCAGTCAAACAGTCGGTGCTGGAATTCTCTACTTGGCTTCTTTAATTAATAAATGAGCTCAACCCCCTTCCCCAGCATCTCCTCCTGTGTTAATTAATAATATTCCTTCTCCATGGCCTCTGGAATGGCTGTCACTGAGGTGGGGGCACAGCCCAGCAGAGTTGGCACTGGTGCCACTCGTCCCTTTGGACCAGGTTGTGGATTGTCCACCTTGGGAACAGCTGGGATTGAGCCTGAGGAGGAGAGGAGGGACTTGGGAGAGAGGGAAAAGCACCTTTGATTCCTGTTGTGGCTCGATTTAGAGTCTTCTGAAACACTTACCAATGTTTTTATATAGATTTATTGATAAATATTGCATTTAGTTATTGATACTAAATTTTTCTTGTAGTCTTTGTCTTAATTAAAATGCAAAATTAATAACCCAACATTTCCTTTCCCCAACAAACACCCCACCCCCCCAGTATTTCCCCATGTAATTCTCTGTCCCCTTGACCCCTGTTTTTATTTTCATCCCCAGGAGATCCCAAACGAGATTATGCCAATTATTATCATGGAATTTGGGATTGCAGCAGCGACCATCCCGACGAGCTCTCCTTCCACCGTGGAGACCTCATCTACATCCTCAGCAAGGTACAGCATCCCATCCTCTGGGGCTTGGGGCTCAATGCCAAGGTCAAGACATGGGAAAATTGGTCCAAATTAAGGTTTAAAGCAGAATTAAATGAAGTGGAGGGGAGGAACTGCACCCTGACATCCCACTCCCTGCTCCCTACGTGTCCCGTTCCTCCCACGTGACACATCAAATGCCCCAAAGCAAGATTATTTTATTTTTAGCTGGTTTTCTTTCCCTGGAAATGGAGTGAGGACGTGCTGTTGCTCAGGTATTACAGGGGTAATTGAGTTGCTCAGCCAGGTGTGACCAGGGCTCCCTTGGGCCAGAGCAGAGGTGAATAAATTAAGGGTTTGTATTAACGAGTTTGTGGGGGCAAGAGGTGCCTGTGACCCCTCTGCTGCCCTGTGTGTCCCTGCAGGGCTCTGTCCCTGGTCCCAGCTGGTCCCTGCTGGTCCCAGCTGGCAGGGATGGACTTGGGGAGTTGTATTTTATGGGAGATGTTTTCCAGCAGGTTTTGAACCCCAGGGTAACACAGGGATGGACTTGGGGAGTTGTATTTTATAGGACATGTTCTCCAGCAGGTTTTGAACCCCAGTGTAACACAGGGATGGACTTGGGGAGTTGTATTTTGTGGGAGATGTTTTCCAGCAGGTTTTGAACCCCACTGTAACACAGGGATGAATTTGGGGAGTTGTATTTTGTGGGAGATGTTTTCCAGCAAGTTTTGAACCCCACTGTAACACAGGGATGGACTGGGGGAGTTGTATTTTGTGTGAGATGTTTGCCAGCAAGTTTTGAACCCCACTGTAACACAGGGATGGACTGGGGGAGTTGTATTTTGTGTGAGATGTTTGCCAGCAAGTTTTGAACCCCACTGTAACACAGGGATGGACTGGGGGAGTTGTATTTTATGGGAGATGTTTTGCAATGTCCTTTGCACCCCAACATGGCACAGGAACAGGGATAAACTTGCAGAGGGGGGGGCACATTTTATGGATTTTTTTTCCATGTATTTTACACCCTGATATGAGACAGGAACTGGGGGAGGTTGTGTTTTATGGGGGATGTTTTCCAGCATGTTCTGAGCCCCAGGGATGAACTTGGGGAGCTGTATTTTATGGGAGATGTTTTGGAATGTCCTTTGCACCCCGATATGTCACGGGAACAGGGATAAACATGGGGGGGCTGCACTTTGCCATCAGTGTTTTCAACTCTGGTTGTACCCCAAGGGTTGGTGACACTCCTGGGGTGACAAAGGTGTCCTGCAACCCCCTGGCACAGCACAGGGACAGGGCTGAACATGGAGGGGGGGGTCATGTTGGTCCACCCACGCTCTGACCACCCTCCCCAGCCTCAGGGCACGGCTGGCACACTGGGTTTTACTGGTTTTATCTCTGCCCTCAGTGGGCACCCAACCAGGAAAGGTCGAGCTGACCTGGAGCAGGGAAGGGAAAGGCAGGATATGGAATTTAGGAGCTGAAGAGCACCTCCACCTCTCAGCCTTGTTAGAGCACGTTTTATACCTTAGAAAAAAAGGATCAGGTTGGGTTTGGTGTCCTGGTGGGAGCCCCAGGATGTCCCTGGGGTGGACACGGGTGGTCAGGCTGTGGGGAAGGGCAGGAGAGCAGAGGTGGGAGCATCAGGCCTCTCCTTGGAGGTTTGGCCTCCTCTGGCTTGTTCCACACCTGCACAGGTGCCTTTTGCTCCTGCAGCTCCAAGGTGGGCACTGCTGGCACAACCCGTCCACCCACTGCCCCTCCACCCTCCCCAAAGGTTCACAACCAGCACGGACAGGCATTTTTAGCTTTTTTGGAGTATTTGGGGCCAGCTCCAGCACGTCCCTGCGAGGCAGCTGCATCCCTGGAAGCACCTTCGAGCCTGGGCTTCTCCATCCCTTTCTGGAAGGCTGAGAATTCCCCATCTGTGCATCTCAAAGCACTTAATGGCAGCATTTAGTGACTCGGTGCCCCCCGGGGTGGATCTGAGTACTCCGGGCACTGATCCCACACCCCACGCCCATCTCCTTGTTTATCCAGAGGGGTGACACCGCGAGTGACCCAAACCCATCCCTGGGAGTGACCCCACAGCCCCCGGTGCCGGCGATGGTCGCGTGTGTCTGTGTGTCCCCCCCGTGCCAGCTCGGGGACACAGCTTGGAGTCGCGGCAGGGTTTTCACTCTCTTCAGTGGCTCCAGATTGCGACTCTTGTGCCGGCTTCCTCACACGGAACCGATCGGTCCTGGGAGCTTTTCCCCCGTAAATTACTTTGCGCGACGGATGCGGCTCGAGGCCGAGGGTGGGGGAGAAAAGGAGATGGGAGAGGAGGTGGAGACGGGGGGGATAAAGGTGTTTGAAAAGCCTGTTCACTCAGCTGCATTTTAATTTCCTTTTCAATCTTGTCCCAATTAATTTCGCAGAATTAATCTCGCAGAAGCAAAGTCGGCAGCGCCGGCGCTGCCGTTTGAGCGGCGCGGTCGCTCTGTCTGAACATGAAATAGTGGCTCCTATAAAAATCCATCTGGTGTGCTCGGAGCACTCGCCGGCTGCTGCTCGGGTCCTGTCTGACATTTCGAGCACCAGCAGCGGGGAAAAGTGGTTTGGGGCTGAGTGGACATCAGGAGCTGGGGGGGATTCGGAGCTGAAAGGAATAGAGTCGGGGTTGTGGAATCGTTGAGGTTGGAAAGGAGCTCTGAGATCATCGAGGCCAAGTGGTGACCAGTCACTGCCTGGTCAACCCAGAGCAGGGCACTGAGTCGTTTCTTGAACAGGCTGGGCAAGGGCAGCATCCCTGTGTTTCATCCCACCTGTTTTGTCCCTCCTTGGAGTCATCTTTTGGCTGGGTGTCTGTGCCAGCAGCAGGAACCTCCAGCTGGGAGTCCAGGGGATGCTGCTCTCAAGGGATTTTGTCATTGTCCTCCCAGATCTGGGAGAAGGCTCCTTGTTGCACCCCAGTACCATCAGCCTTTTGTCAGGCCTTGGTGCTGCAGGGATAACAGGGACAGTGGGGTGACAAGCACAGCCCATATGCCACCTCATCACCCCAAAACACCACTGTGGTGCAGCCCAGCTGGGCTAAAACACAGGGAATGAATTTGGGGAGGGGGAAGAGTAATATTCCATCCCTGGAAGTGTTTGCAGCCTGGTTGGATGGGGCTTGGAGCAGCCTGGGATAGTGAAAGGTGTCCGTGCCCATGGCAGGGGATGGAACTGGATGATCTTTAAGGTCCCTTCCAACCCAAACCGTTCTAGGACTCTGTGATAATCCCAGCTAAATCCTGGCATCACGTCCCTGTCCCCAGCACCGATCCCTTGTCCCCTGGCTGAGTGATTTGTACGTTATGATAATTATTTGAATGCAGCGAGACTTCCTATTTTAAGTGGGCTTAGTTGGATGTGACAAGCCGGCCATAAAACCGGATAAGTTAATTCCCTCAATTGCTTTCAATGAAAGCGGGAGGGGGAAAAGGCGGGGGGGGACGTATTCCCATATCCCGGACCCGGAGCGAAAGGCGTGTGGTGACATCTAGTGGCATTTTCCCTGGATTTGGGGCCGTCTCGCTCACAGGGACAAGCCCCCCCTCGCCCCGATGTGCATTGAACATCGTGGGTGAACAACGTGCGATGAGTTTGGCCGGGGCTCAGCACCCTGGGACCGGGGGGAGGACGGACCCCCAGGGCTCGGCAGCGTTCTGCTCCCATTAATAATCCCTCCGGGAAGCTCCCGGGTTGGGATGGGCCGGCGGGGTCAGCTGGAAGGCAACGGTCACCCACCGGTCAAATTCAAGCGAGGACCATCCGTCCCCCGCCGGCCCCGCGCCCCCCCCGGCGGGAGCCAATCGTCCAGAACCGGCCCCTGGCAGCCTCATTCCTCCCAGGTAATTTTTATAAATGAGGGGACACCCAGCGCGCCGAGGACAAAAGGGTGGCGAGCGCCGGGGGAGGCGGCTGTCGCCCGTGCCCAGCGCCCCGGGGCTGCTCCCAAATCGTTCCCATTCCATAGGGACTCGCCCGCGTGTCCCTGATGCTGCGTCCGGAATTGTGCCCCCTCTGTATGGACTCGCCCGTGCGTCCCTGATAATGCATCCCAAATTTTGTAGGGACTCACACACGTGTCCTTGATGGCGCATCCCAAATTTTGTAGGGACTCACACACGTGTCCTTGATGGCGCATCCCAAATTTTGTAGGGACTCACACACGTGTCCTTGATGGTGCGTCCCAAATTTTGTAGGGACTCACACACGTGTCCTTGATGGTGCGTCCCAAATTTTGTAGGGACTCACACACGTGTCCTTGATGGTGCATCCCAAATTTTGCCCCATCCAAAGGGATTTGCCCGTGTGTCCTCAGTGCTGTGTCCGAAATTGCGCCCCTTCCATATGGAATCATCCATGTGTGTCCAGTGCTGCATCCCAAATGGTGCCACATCCATAGGGACTCACTTGGCACATCCCTAAGTGCATCCCAGATTTTGCCCCTTCCATAGAGACTCACTCACAGGACCCTGATGCTTCATCCCAAATTTTGTCTGATCTGTGGAGGCCCAACCTGCACGTCCTTGATGCTGCATCCCAAATTTTGCCCTTTCCACAGGGATTCTCTCACACATCCCCAACACTGCATCCCAAATTTTGTCCCTTCCACAGGGACTCACTCACACATCCCTAATGTTGCATTCCAAGTTTTACCCTTTCCATGGGGACACACATCCCTACAGCTTCATCCCAAATTTTGCCCCATCCACAGGCACCCACCTGCACATCCTTGATGCTGCATCCCAAATTTTGCCCCAATCCCACCGCTTTCACCCCACCCTGGCCATGGGTGATCCTGATCCCCATGGAGCCCCTTCCCTGTGGTCGTGGTATCCCAAAATCATCCCTGGTGATCTCTGGGGGCCAAGGAGACATTTCCCCCCCCAGCCCATGAACTTCTCCCAGGCTGGCACGTTGTTCCACCAGGGAATTTCAGGTTTAAGGAATACTCTGAGCATTTATTTTGCCCTGAAATGTATAATAAATGCTGTTAAAGACGGGGGCTTTGACAGAGGTAATAATAAATTCCATGTTAAAGACAGTAGTTTAATTCCTTCTCCCCTCCAATACTGCCCAGAATAAACTATATTCATCACCCAGTAATTTTTTACCCCATAAATCTTTAAAACGAACCGTCGGAGGCTGTTGAGGCTGAAATATTGTGAATTTATTAGATATGCCCATGTACTATTGGATTCAGAGGTTTCCATTCGAATATATTACAGGGGAAATTTGTGTCTTTAAGTGTGACAATCCTTCCATTTTCCAAAGGCACCGGAACAACCAGCAGCTCCTCCAGACTCAACTCTGCCTTTTATTTGACAGAGATTTAGTAATGAGCCCCTCGATAATCTGATGGGGGTTGGAGGGTGACATTTGATGTTTGGATAGGGTGGCAAAATAAATTAATAATAATAAATAAATAGGTAAATAAATGTATAAGTACATGGACAAAGAAAGAAATAAATATAGAGGTAAATAGATACATAAATGTGGAGGTAAATAGATAAATGTAGAGGTAAACGGATAAATAATTAAATAGGTAAATAGGTAAACAAATAAGTAAATAGGTAAATAAATCAATCTCGAGGTGGATAAATATATAAATAAGGAAGCAGATCAATAAGTAAATAAATATATAAATGAATAAATAAGCTTTTTGTTTCCAGTGGAGCAAATGCACAAATATTTCTTAGTTTGTTTCAAAAATGGAAGTGAGAATTTCACTTGGAGTTGTGATGATGGGAAATATTAAAGTGAAGCCTCATCCTTAAACCCATCCCTTCCTGGTTGTAATTGTTTTTATGGATCTACATGTTATATATAATATTATATATGTAATATATTGTTGAGTTATATAATATTAATGACTATAATATTCTGAATATATTATTGAATTAGACTTCGATGCTCCTTAGGGGTCCCTTCCAACTCAGACTATTCCATAATTAGATTATATTACATATAATATTGTATTTTATAATATTCTGTGTCTATCCTATACATCCATACATACACCTGCAGGTAGCTGGATGCAGGTTGCTTATATTTGGGAAGTGATTAACTGGTAATAGAGGGGAAAAAAAGGAGACCTGAGCATAAACCCTTAATTCCACATCGACAAAACATCCCCAGAAAGGTTTAAATGTGCCAAGAGGTGACAGCAGCACCTCCACCCCTCGCAGGTCGGAGCCTGTTGAGCTCAGGGCACCCTTGTTTCCTTTGCTGATGCGAAATCCCAGCAGAGAGTCGGAATCTTTGTTCATTAGAGAGAGACGGAGCTAATTATAAAACCATCTCGCGGGCCATGAGGCGCCGGTAACATTTAAACCAATTGATGTGGTAACATTTAAAGCAGTTCCGTTGCAAAATGTCACGTACGGGCTCAGTTTCATTAGGGACGAGTTAATAGATGGATGGAATTGAAACTCCCGAGCTCGGGGATAAAATAAAGTTTCCCTTTGCCATAACTCTCTCCGTGCCCTTCCCACCGACCCCACCCCCCCAAAGGTCTCCGACTTCCAGCGTTTGCCCCCACAAATGAGGAGTTACAAATTAGAATAGAAATTATAATCGTGACGACATTGAAATGCAGGAGTGGGGCAGTTTGGAGGAGCCCGGTCTGGGGGAATTCGCTTTCCAAATTCAGCATCCCAAGGATGCTCACGCTCGTTCCACACCGTCTTCCCTTCCTTCCCTCCTTTTTTTTTTTTTTAATCCCTTTTCCAAGCTGCTCCATCTGTAAATGAACCAACATCTTGATTTTATAGCCTCTTGCTTTGTACCGCGGAGGGGGAAGGGGGGGAGGAAGTAGTGAAATGCCTAAGTAAGACTTTAATTCCGAATTCATTTGCGCCGTAGCGATGGAGTTGTCACAAACCATAATGCAGTATTTAATTAAAATAACAGAAGTGCATCTCGCCATGTCCTGGGGTAGCGATCACCCACTTCCAGCCGCCGCTCCCCGCCCTGGATTTATGGAGCAGCGGCGGCTGAGGTGCAGCAGAGGGATGAGACAGGGAATGCTTGGAGGGAGCAGCGTTCTCGCCGAGGCTGAGTCTCCCTCCCTCCTCTCCTGCCCTTCCCCACTGCGGTTCCCCACTGATTCGGGACCCTCGGATGTGTGGAGGAGTCTGGGGGTCCCGGTTCTGGCTGCTGGTCCTGCTATGGGGGGGTTGGGGGCTGCCAGTTGTTAGAGAAAGGGGATGGGGTCTGGAACGTGGTCTGTGGGACCCCCTGTGTCCAAGGGAAGAGGGGGGTCCTGCTCCCTGTGACCCCCTGTGTCCAAGGGAAGAGGGGGGGCCTGCTCCCTGTGACCCCCTGTGTCCAAGGGAAGAGGGGGGCCCTGCTCCCTGGGACCCCCTGTGTCCAAGGGACACTGGCTCTCCATGATCCCCAGTTCCAGAGCAGAGTGGGACACTCACTCCCAGTGACCCCATGACAGGGAAGAGGGGGCATCTGCTCCCCCTGCCCACCCTGTGCTGGGGCAGAGAGGGAAACCTGCTCCCAGTGATCCCCTGTCCCAGGGCAAAGGGGGCACCCACTGCCCATGACCCCCTGTCCCGGTTCAGGTGCTTCTCCCACACCCAGGGGTCCTTCATCCTTTCCCCACAACCCTCACAGCAATCCCGGGGGAAAGACTGGTGGTTTAGGATCACCCATTAATTAGGAGTTCGGATCCTAATGGAAGAGGGAAGCAGCATTTTCGGGCTGGCTGTGGTTGGGATTTGCACTTGGCAGAGAATGTGGGTAGAAAACGGGGTGTTCCTGCACATTCCCAGTGAAGTTGTGGAGTCGTCACCTTTGCCGTGTCCCCTTTCCCAATCCCTATCCCCGTGTTGTCCCCCTCATTCCCTCAGCCTCCCCCAATCCCCTAAACCCACCCAAAGGATTACAAATGACCTTTGGAGGGAATCGGCCCCGGGGAGGGGTGGGGGGGTTCTTGTACAAAGTATAAAGCTGTTTTAAAAATATCCATCACGGAATGGGCACTCCGTGCTCCCATCCACACCCCTGCTCCGCTCTCCCGGGAGTCAGGGATGGATGGCTCCTCGCACACGCGTGTGCACACACGCACACAATTATTCCGAGCCCTCTTCACAGGTCACAGGCAGAGTTTAGCTCCGATGGCTGCTCATCTCCATCAGGCGGGAGCGTGCAGGACTTTAAAGGCGAAAATAATTGGCTGCAGAACAAATTTAGGAAATGGAGTGTGCGATAAAGCAAATAAAAATCGCTCCCGGTTTTCCTCCCCCCACCTTTCCCGGTGGCGGCGAGGGCAGGGATAGGTGGGAAGGGACCGGTCTCGAGCTTATTTTACCTCCCTTGCAACTTTGCCATTAAAGTTGCACCTACAGCTAGGAAGTTTGTCCGTGAAAAATGGTCATTTTGTTTCCCCTGCTCAAAGCACGTTATTAAAATGCTAATTTAAAAGAAAAAGGAGTTAAATATCTCGCGATGGTGCAGCCTAATTGCAGCCATAATGAGCTCTCTAAATGTGAGTGCCCCTGACACACGGAGAGCATAAACAGCCGCGAACACATCATTAGTGCTCGCGTTCATTTATTCTGCCGACCTGGCGATGACCCCGCGGAGGGTCGGGAGGAGCAGGTGGATCCGGCTGCGCGGCCCCCGGGGATGCAGGAAGCGAAGCCGGGAGCGGCTGCCATGGCAACGCGGGGGATGCGGGACCGCCCGCCCTCCGCGCAGCCCCCGCGTTCCCCGCACCCCGCGCATCCCTGGACCCCCGGACCTCACCCTGCACCCCCAGACCCCCCTGCACCCAGAGCACTCCTGGACCTTGCACATCCCTGGATGCCGCGCGTTCCCGGAGCCCTGTGGCCCTCCCCGGATCCCTGGATCCTGTGTGTTTCTCCCAGCGCTCTGTATGTCCCTGGATCCCCGGAGCCCCTGCAGGGCTGGGGGCTGATTTGGGGTGACAGCACCCAGAGCCCCAGGAAGGGTGTGGAGGCAGTGGAGACACAATCCTACAATCAATCCTACAATCAGTCCTAGAGTCTTATTTGGATTGGAAGGAACCTTTAAAGGCTGTTTAGTCCCACCCCAGCCAAGGGCAGGGACACCTCCCACTATCCCAGGTGGCTCCAACCTGGCCTTGGACACTTCCAGGGATGGGGCAGCCACAGCTTCTCTGGGAATCTGTCCCAGGGCCTCCCCACCCTCACAAGGGAGAATTTATTCCTTTATATCTACTCCAAATCCCCCTTCTTTCGACTTAAAAATTCTCCCTTATCCTATCAGGTCCTGCTCAAAAGTCTTATTTTCCTTACAAACCCCCTTGAAGCCACACGGGGGGATCAGCGATGGGTAAACTGAGGCAGGGAGAGGGGATGTGCCTGAGCTGGAGCTTCTCTGCTGGGGTGGGGGGACCCCCTGTGCTGCTGCTGTTGTTTTGGGGTGTCCCCCCTCACCTGAGCATCCACACCTATTTTGCCTGTGGATCTTGGAGCAGGATGGGACCCTCTGGAGAGAGGAACAGCAGCAGCCACACACGAGAGCGAGTGGCCGAGGAAGGAGATTAATAAAAGCTGTTCTTTGGGAATGATTTTTGCTCCATTCCAGCCTGTTTGCTTCTAAACAGCCTCGCTAATCTCCTCCCAGCAACACCACAATAACTTCCCTCGGATTTTCCCCCCCCACCCCTTTATTTTTTTTTTTTTGGTCTCCTCTCTCCCGCCTGTCCGAGGGGCACAGGAACACCATCCCTGGGAAATATTTTAAAATAAAAAATATCCCAGCCGACCCCTTCCCCCTCCCCTCCCTGCACCCCCCCTTCTGCCGTGCACTCTCGATGAACCTGTGATATTGTAGCAATGGCCCTTGAAGTGCAGTGGGGAGGTGATTTAGGAGAATATTAAAGGCAATGTGGAGATTCGGAGGCGCCTCTCTCAGGGAGATCTGGAGAAATACGCAGCACAGATGGGCTGAGCAGATTAAACATTTCCGTCACATTGTTTTCAAATTGTGTTTGCGGTGCCTGAGGGTTGGGACTGCGGTCAGAGCGCGGCGGAGCCCGCGCTGGATGGAATAAATATTAATACGGCAGTTTCACACGGGCTCCCAACCCCATCAGCGCCGGGGCTGCCGGGGTTATTGTCTCCCGGCCGGGTCCCGGGGGCTGGCGCGGCTCCAGCTCCATCGTCTGTCCCGGCTCCGTGTCCAAAGGGATGTTTGTCCCTCTGCCCCGCCTGTCTCGGCACCCCCCGAGCCGGGTCGTGCTCTGGGTTGGGTGTTACTGGGTCTGTGGTGGTGCCCGGTTGTTTTTAACGAGAAGTGGTTAATTGGGTAAATCCTGAACCCTTTCAGTCAGGCTGGTCCCCCCATGGAAAGCCTGAGGGCTCGTCTTAAGGAGGAGCTGGGCTCTCCTCCTTGCCAAAATTTGCTGTGTGGTCATTTCTGCCCGGTCCCTGATGGGCACCATCACCTTCCTCCCCCTCCATGTCCCCAAGTGCTGCTGCTCTGAGCTCCTGGTGTCTGTCAGGTTCTTCTCCCTGGGGTGGGATGTGGAGATCCCAGGGGGATGGGACACATGGATCCTGGTGGGATGGGACACATGGACCCCAGTGGAGTGTCACACCTGGACCTCAGTGGGATGGGACACTCAGACCCTGGTGGGATGGGACATGTGAATCCTGGTGGGATGTGACACACAGACACCAGTGGGATGTGACACACGGACACCAGTGGGATGTGACACACGGACACCAGTGGGATGGGACACTGGGATGCCAAAGTTGACACTGCAGATGGGACAAGGGGAAGGAGTCCCCAACCCCAGCTGTGTTTCCACAGCTCCTTGTTGGGAATTGAATCATGGAAGCAAGTGGGAATCATTGTTTTTTATAAGGATTCACCCTAATGAATAGTAGTTATGGAGAAAAGGGGGAGCACACCCAAATTAGCTCCTCCATGCACCGGGCTGGGTGATGTGCCAAGGAAATTACATTCCCACTGGAATCCCACCTGCTCCAAATCCCTGAGGACAGGGAGCCCCTCGATTTCAGAGTGTGCAGCAGCCCTGGGCTGTTTTTTTGAGGTAAACAGATGGTTGACCTGGAATAAAACTCCCTGGTATCAGCCAACCCCTTGCCCGGCCACCATTCCTCATCCAGGAATTAGATCCCTCCGTTTTCCTAACAATAATGTATGGCACACACACACTAATAATGGGGCCAAGCAATCATAAACCGATAAGTCCCTGAGTGATTGGCTTTTCCTTCGACATCCATCAAAGCATCATTGATCTCCTGCATGAAGGGGGTGATGAATGGCCTTCCTGGAGCCCCACGGGTTGTTTATGAGGGAGGGAGAGGGAATGTGGTGGCAAGGAAGGCTTGGGAAGCACTGATGGGGAGGAATTACCATCACTCAGTGGGGGAAGATCCTGTGCTGCTCACTGGATGGGACAATTTGATGGACTCAGGGAAGTGCTGCTGGAGTGGTGTGATGCCCAGAGAAGCTGTGGCTGCCCCATCCCTGGAAGTGTCCAAGGCCAGGTTGGATGGGGCTTGGAGCAATCTGGGATAGTGAAAGATTTCCCTGCACATGGCAGGGGTGGGACTGGATGAGTTTTAAAGTCCCTTCCAACCCGAACCATCCCGGGATCCCATTCCATGTGGCTGCACATTCAGGGTCCCACCAGGTGTTCACCCATCTGAGGCCACACAGGGGAGAACTGGCCACATTCCCAACACCTTTGTGACAGTGGGATGTCCCTGCTGGTGGGGACAGGGGGAATCTGTGGCTGGGCCATGCAGGGACTCCACTTTCCCACTCCTACATCCAGGATGAAGCCAGAGGGGAGCTGTGGTGCAAAGCAGGGAGGAAAACCAGGTTGTGGTTGTTGTCTTGTTTCTTTTCCCCCTTTTCCCACTCCCTTGCTGATGGAGAGGAGCAGCTTGAAGCTTTTTATGGCCCTGTGCACCAGCCCACCATAAAAGTCCTGATTGTGGGTGATTATCCGAGTGAGCAGCGTCTGCTCCGGGTCCTCTCGGCACTGGGGATTTTGGGAATGAGACTTGGAGAAGAGCTTTGGGGGGGGATCTTCCTCCTGGGAGAGATCACAGCGTTTCAAGAGCAGAGCGAGACCATCGTGGCTGCACAGAGGATGGTGTTGGGTTGACCCCCAAATCCACTTCCCTATTATATCCCACCGTGAAAAGGGCACCCAATTCCCAGTTTGCTCAGCCCTGCTGATTCCTGGGATTGGGACAGAGTGATGTCTTTGCTCTGTCTCCTGGCTGATGCCCCTGGGGCTCCTGGCACCCCAACAGCCACCCCCGTGCAGCCCCTAAGCAGTGGAGGGGGCAAAGATCCCACTCCCCTCTCCGTACCAGCACACTCGGGATCCACCATCCTCCCTGGAGCAATTATCCTCCAGATTAGCCGGGTTTCCAGTCCCTTCTATAAAGTCTCAGCTAAATTACTTCCCTCCCCCTCCCCAGCACAATCCAGGCAGGTACCGAGCACAGAGGCCCCATTAGTGTGTAATTAGGTAGATTCCAGCAAAAACCCATCCTCAGACTCCCTCCTCCTCCTCTCCCCCTTCCCAAAGCCGGCACGAGGCGTCAGCGAGATGCAAATGAGCATCTCCAGACAGAGCAGAGTTCACCCTGCACTGGGCTCTGCCTCGCTGTGCCAGTGCTCTCCTCGTTTTAATAGTTTAATAAAAATTAGCATAATTAACGAACATCTGTATGATCCAGAGTGGTGCAATTTGGCACTTGGAAACGAGGACTTAAACATTATTGCTGGGAGTTTAATGTTGTTTTAATTCTTTTTGGCACTGCACGGTGGAATAACGGCTCGGAGCCGCGCGGGCTCGGCTGCTGCTCATTTGCATTTTCCTCCCTTTGATTATGAGCAATCGTGGATTATCCGGCAATTCATCAAAGCTGAAATTATTTTAAAATACCTCACAGTGTTCTGGCTATGGAATTGCTGAGGGGAGGGGTGGGCAGAGGATGGGGGGGTCCCTGTCCGGGGTGTGGCTCAGCCCGTGGGTCTCCAGGATATGGGAAATAAACCTGAATTTTTTCTCCTCCAGCAGGATTTTTCCCTCCTGGCTGGTGGGATATATCCCCTACCCCTCCATCCTGCCTTCCCTTGTCGCTCCTTCCCATCCAGCAGCATCCTGGGCCTGTTTGCTGCAGTGGGGGAACCTGGGGAGCATCAGGATCCTGACCTGGAGAGGGTCAGCATTCCTGGCACCCGTTCCTGGCTCCACCAAGGGCAGCACCATCTGCAGAGCTGGAAGCATAGGGAGCAATGTCTGTCTCTGGTGACTCAGCCCTTCTCCCGAGCTCTTTCCCTGTCAGGAAGCAGGGAATAGCTTGGGGACACATTGAATGTCCCCAGCCAGGCAGCTGAGGGACAGAGCTGGGAGCGTGGAGCATGGAATGGGATGTGCTGCTGTGCACATCTAATTTAACACCTAATTTAAAACAAAAAACCAACTAATTTGGTGCCAAGCTTCTTAAACCCGTGTGTGCAAACTCCTCCTCTCGCACACACGGAGGGAGGAAAGTTTTCCCTGTTGTTATTTGTCTCCAATATCTGTCAGGGAAAAATCACACCTAAATCTGAGGAAGGAATGAGTTTTCCAGGCATGATCCAGCGGGAGGGGCTTCTGGAGCTCCAGGCTGGGGTTTGGGCCATTCTGGGGGTTGGTACCTGAAATGAAACACCCCAAAATATCAGGATGTGAATTAAATTTCCGAGCAAACCTCCACCTGTGGCCACAGAACCTCAAAGCAAAGGGGGAGAGCGGGGCAGGATGAGGGAGGGGGGGATAGGAAAGACAGGGAAAGAGATGGGACTGGGGTGTTTTCTGTTGGAGTCTGGGGCTGCAGAGCCGAAGGAAAGGACCTGAGGCACATTCCCTGCCCGGCTGTGTCCCCCCAGGAGTACGACAGGTACGGCTGGTGGGTGGGAGAGCTCAACGACGAGGTGGGGATCGTCCCGAGGGATTACCTGGAGGCTGCCTACGACCTGGAGGAGTGATGAGGACAGTGGCACCCCAGGTGAGAGGGGGCACCTGGGATACACCTGCGGGGAGGGGGCGTGGAGGTGGCTGTGGTGGAGGTGGCTCCATCCCCGGGGCGTCCCAGCATTCCCGGGGTGCCGAGCCTTGAGGACTGTCTTTGGCTCCATCTCCTGGTCTGCGTTTTACCTGGGAATAGGAGAGACCAGGAAGCACGGTGCCACCCTGCCCAGTGTCCCTGCAGTTCAAATCCTTCACATTCCATGGGAGAGCCGTGGGACCTGGAGGGCTGTGTCACTGTGTCACTCGGCTGTGCCACCACCCTGACACCCGGTGCTGCACACAGGAGTGGTTTTCTCCCAAAACCCCGTTTTATGGAGGCATTTGGCAGATGGAGACACTGAGGCACAGGGCAGGGCTGGGAAAGTGGAGGGGAGCTGGAGTCCTGCCACCCCCACATTCACCTGGGAATCTCCCACCCTCGTTGTCCCTCCGTTCCCAGGTCAATCCCAGCCTGTGTCTTGCTGTGCTTCCCCACCATCACTTGTGTCTCTCCCCCTCCCCAAATCCAGGTGCTTCTCTCTCCCTGGCCATGCTGAGATCCCAGTGACACCATCCCCACCACCAGCCTCCCCTGCCATGAGCATCCTTGGCACCAAGAGACCTCCACGGTGCCCTGGAGCCCCCTGTGCCCGGTGATCCCCACCCTGGGGACACGGGGTGAGGCTGGCACCCCGCAATAAAGCCATTTTCCTCTCCGTGTTTGGCTGCTCCAGACTTTGTGGCGGGGCTGGAGCCGGAGCAGGGTGTGGGAAGTGCCCCTCGGCTCCAGCCCCCCCAGCTCTGAGCACCCCCCTGGGAAAGTGGAGGGGAGCGAGCCCAGGGCTGAGGATGAGCCCAGTGCATCCTCCTCCTCCTCTTCCTCCCGCACTTGGCTGAAGGGCCACTAGATGGTGGTAGGTACCTGCTGACTGCAGCCTTCCCGAGGTGCCCAAACCCCCTGGGCTGCGCGGGGCAGCCCCTGGTACCCCCTCAGCTGCAGGGCTTGGGACCTGTTGGTGCCGATGCAGGAGTATCACCCGCGGGGTGAGCCCAGGCTGCGGCCGAGGGGCTGCTCCAGGGCACAGCTGGGCAGATGTTTGGAGCCGGGCACATCTGGGGGGATCCCGTGGGACCCCGAGGATGCAGCCGAACCCATCCCGGTGCCCACTGCCTCATCACACCAGTGAATAAACCCCCCCCATGTCTTTGGGGTGCCCAGAGCTCAGCTTGGCAGGGCACAGACTTGGCTCAAATCCCTCTGTTATTCCCAAGCTGCTCTTCCAGCCCCTTCTCTCTGCAGTGTGGGTGACTCTGAGCAAGGAAATTCTCCCTCTGCTCTGCACTCCCTGACTCCTTTCCCCATCCATGAGCATCTTGCAAGGAACAGCTCATTCTGGGAGGCAGCTGCAGGGCCTGGATCCATCTCTCCAGCAGCATTCCCAGGAGCCCTTTGGCATCCTGGCAGGGAGGAATGGAAGTTCTTGCACAGGGGGATGCTCTGGTGCAAAAAGGCTTGGATGCATCTGCCAAAGCCCAATGTGTGGGAAACGGTCTCAGGAGCCTGATGCCAAATCAGCCTCACCCAGGGCTCCAGAGCAGAGACCTCCATGCTCTGCTGGGAAGATGGGAAAGGGGAGGGAGATGGGAGCAGGATGCTTTGGCCAAGCAGGGGCTGCTCCAGCCCCAGGTTGGAGCAGGAACCCCCTGGCACAGTGCACTGAGGGTGGGAAGGACAGATTGGAGAGAGCCACCTTCCCAGGGGATGAGGATGCACTGGCTGGAGAGCCTGGCCCAATTCCAGGCTGGTTTTCTGGTAGGAGGAGGGGAGGAGAGACCTGTGCCAGGCTGTGAGGGAACAGGGAGGGAGCTGTGCCATCCTCACCTGCTCCAGGTGGGGAAGGTTACCTTGGGCAGCTCCGTGTGCCCACCACACCCCTGACCCCCCCAGCATTCCAGAGCTGACTCCAGCCACCCTAATCCCTGGCACGAGGGGCTGTGCCAGCCCCAAGTGTGGCAGAGGGGACAGTCCTTGTCCCCCAGGGTGGGACCCTCAGCCCAGCCCACGCCACCTCTGAGTCACTGTTTTCCCGACAGCTTCGCAAAGCTGATCACCAGCACTAAAAATAATTCCTGAAAGGCGGCCAGGAGCTGGGATGCGGCCCCGGGGGGGATGGAGGGGCTGGAAAAGGGATGGAAAGGGGCAGGAGCCCTCGCTGCAGCAGCTCCATAACCCGCCCTTCCCAAATCCCCCTTGGGAGGGAAGCCCCGGGGCTGGATGTGTCCTGACGAGGCATCCATGGGAGGATGTGGCAGTGCCAGGAGACGCTCCTGGAGCAAACCGGGAGACTGGAAGGAGCCGGGGGCTGAACGACCCTGGTTCAAGGTGTGTCGTGTGCGCGGGGCTGAGCCCAGGCAAAGAGCGGGTCCGTGGGCACGGAGGGGTCCGTGGGCACAGCTGGCCTCACAGCTGCGCCATTTGGAGCCGCACACTCATGAATATGGATGAATATGCATGAGGGGGGGCAGCCAATGGCAGCGGCGCTCCAGCGCTCCGGCAGCTGCCAGCCTTGGCCGTGAACTTCTCCTGACATTTCGGATGCGCCTCCAAGGGTTTCCAGCGCTCCCTCCCCCCCTTCCTTGGTGCATTCTGAGCCCCGAGTGGGGCCAAACCCATCCCCAAACCCCAAAAGTCAGGGGGGACCCTCAGTCGCCCATCCCTTGCCACCACCCCCGGGGGTGAGCCCAGGGATCTCCCTGCTGCCCAGGGCGTGGGGAATGTGCCATCCTCACCCGGTTCTTTTCCCTAAATCCGTGTCTCCGCAATTATCCCGGCCCGGCCCCCGCCCCCGCAGTGCGGACAGACACCGCCAGCACCCGGCAAGTCTCTTCTACTTCGCTTTTATTTCAAGTCAGAGCACGTCGGCCCTGCCTGAACCAGTGCTGAGAGGGAGGAGACGGGGCAGGAGTACACGGGAAGGGGCAGCGAGAGCAGCCAGAGCCAAAGGCTGCCGGGCACCGACGTGCTCCTTCTTTCCCAGCAAATACAGTCCTGGTGGGAGGCCCCTCGTGCGTGGCAGGAGCCCATCTGGGACACCCCCTGAAAAGGGCAGGGGTAACAAACGGCCCCCCTGTGCCTCCCCCGAACTCATCCCCTGCCCCAGGCTCCCAGGGGAAGCTCAGCTCCCACTGTCCCAGCTGCAGCAACCTGCAGGGAAAGCTGTGCCAGGAGGCCCCAGGTGTAGATCTGGGATCTGCACCCCATGGGTGGGCTCTGGGTTTGTGCAGCTGAGCCCCCATTTCCCTCCCCAGGAGCTGCAGAGGGAGGGGAAGAGAGTGGGGATAAACTGGAGAGACCCACTAGGCAGTGGTTGGCCCTGGATCCAGCAAGGAAAGCCTTTTTCCATCGTGGTGGATGTCAGGCAGTGTATCCCACCCCGCCCTGGGATATGCCAGGAACACAGAGCCTCCCTGGCAGTACCATAGAACTGAGCCCTGCTACTGCTCCAGTCAGAGAGCAAAGGCCACAGGAAAAACAAGCACAGGTTTCACTACCCACTAGATCCCTTCTCCATGAGAAGAGTGATGCAAACACTGTCTGGGACATCAAGGACAGTCAGGAGTCAGCAGGGAGGGAGCACGTGAGCCCTGGGCACTGCAGAGCCCGGGACAAAGCCGTGTTCCCAGCGCAGCCCAGTCCCACCATCCCTCTGGCTCCGCAGAGATCCCTCTCCCAGCGAGGGCTGCGGGTCCTGGGAAGGCAGGTGAGGTCCCCAGAGCTGTCACTGCGTGTCCTGCTGTGCTCCCAGGGGCTCAGTTGGCTCCTCCGGGCTGTCCGAGTGCACGTCGTCCACGCCGAAGTCGCTCCAGTATGGGAAGCTCTCCAGGCAGTTCGGACCCTGGGGCCTTCCCAGGCCGGCACAGCTGGGAAGGGAGAACAGCCCAGAGTGGAGAAGGGATCCAGGGAAAGATTCAGGGCCTGAGGTGCCTGAGTGTCTGCAGATCTCCTTGGCACAACCTCTCCCCGGGGCTGGGACTACCCCGGGATGCTCCTCCCTCTCCCTGGCCATACCTGCCATGCAGGTTCCATCCCCGCAATCCACAGCGGGGAGCTGTCCGGGAATGCTCCTCCCCTTCCCAGCCTTTTCCTGCCCCGCAGGTCCCCTCCGGGCAGGCACAGCAGGAGCTGGGATGCCCTGGGATGCTGCTCCCCTCCCCGTTACCTGGCGCGCGGGTCCTGCCCGGGCAGGGATGTGGGACGACTCTCCTCCTCCTGGACCCAGCCACAGTTGGACATGGCATAGTGCAGGATGGCCTCTGTCACTGTCTGTGTGCCCTGGCCCTGCACACAGGCCTCGATGTCGGGGACAGAGAGCTGGCTCTGCAGGAAGAGGTGCAGGCGGCTGTCGGAGAGCAGGACCACGTTCTGCACCACCCTGGGCACGGAGAGAGGAGGGGGAGTCACCTCTCACACCACCACGGTGACACCGACAGCTCTGCTGTCACCTCACGGCCACAGCCCTGCAGCAGAGCGTCCCCTCCCTCCCTCCAGCCCTCAGGAATCCTCCACTCACTTCTCCAGGAACTGCTGCAATCCCTGTCTCCGCTTCTCAATGAACTCATCCGTGCTGCCCACGAAGAAGGTGGATTTTCCAGGCAGCTCTGGGACAGGACTGAGGGGATGGAGCACAGGGAGAGCTCAGGGTCTGGTCACCTCGGTGCCAGCACAGGGGACACTGTGACAGCAGCTGCCAGGGCCCTGGATCCCGGGAGCTCAGGGATCCCCTGTTCTTGTCCAGGGTTTCCACATCTGTTCTGTGCTCACATGGGACTCCCAAGGCAATGGAAAACAGGAGGAGGAAAGGAAAAGTAAGGAATGCTTACACCAATCCAGCATTCTTCTGGAGCTGCCTCCTGAGCCACACGAACTCACGGTACCGGCGCCGCACACATGAGGTCTTGGCAGTAAAGGCCTTGCTGTTGGTCTGCAAAGTAACAACCCACCATGGGAATTATCCATGGGATTGAGGGGCAGCAAGGAAGGGGAAGGCAGGAGCTTAGTGACTAAAGGGTCCATCCCCTCCGTGCCAGGTCTTAGACCGATGGCGTGGCTCCTTCCATCCCCACAGGCCAAACAGTTCCACCCCTGAGCCTCACCCACGGCACAGCTGAGCTCTGCAGCTCATCCCACTGTCCCTCAGGCCCAACTCACGTGGAGGAAGATCTTATAATCCACATAGGAATTCCAGGAGCCTTCGTTCTGCACGCGGGGGTCCTGCACTCGCACGGTGGTCAGTTCCTGTGGGGCAGGAGGGGAGGTTGTGCTCAGCCCCCCTGTGACTCCAGGGATAGGTATCCACCCCTCACACCTGCTTTTCCAGCTTTTCTATCCCAGGCACAGCACAGACACTTCCAAACATTCCCATCCCTGTCACCAGTTGCCCCCTGGCTGTGCCCCACAGACCCTCCCCAGCCTCCAGCTCGTCCAGACCACCCAGCACTTCCAAATCCCACCCAGGAATATGTCAGGAAGGGTCTTACTTCCTCTCTGTCCTCCAACATCCTAGAGCCAGAGCCCAGCGGCAAACATCTGGGGGGAAAAAAAAAAGGGATTTAGAAAGATTGGCACATTGGGGTCTTCCATGGACTCCACATCCCCCACAGCCACACTGAGCTGCCCTCCCTGATCCATGAAATAAAGAGGATGCATCCAAATCCAGCGGCCCACAGGGAAGGGAGCATCCAGCAGGTGCCCTGGTCTGTTGGGATCCTGCTGGGATGTGCTGGAGGGTGTGGGGTGACCAAAACCAGAGCCTGCAGCTCCTCCATGGCTCATCCCTCAGTGCCCAGAGTTCCACTGGGATCCTGCAGCCTTCAGGAACAGCACTCAAAATCCCTGGATCACAGAGGTGAGCAGGATCCCAGCTCAGGTGGGCTGTGACCCTGAGGAGCTGCTTGTCCTCTCCCACAGCACATCCCTGCTCCCAGGCAGGTACTGGGGTCTCTGGGAGAGCCTTTTCCCTGGAGAAACTCCTGTTAGCCAGGAACAGCCCAGCACCAAGACCCCAGCTCCCAGTTTGCTCCTGCAGAGCCCAAACTGGGAACACAGGAAGGAGCCAGGGTGGAAGGGCCCGGCCCACTCCCCACACGGGTGGAGCCGGTTTGGCTGGGGAGGAGAATTCCCTGGTTTTATCCCACTTCACTTCTCCCAAAGGCCTCTCCTGCATCAGGGAGCTGGAGCAGGAGCTCAGCTGGGCTGTCTGAGCAGGGAGGCTGCCAATCCACACCAGGATTCCCAGAGGAGACCTGTTTTCCTCCTGCTTCCATCGACCATTCCCTGGCTGCCGCCCTAGTAAGTCCCTGTTAATTCCAGACCCATTTAGAACCATGGAATGGCCTGACCTGGGACACACAGGGATCATCCAGCCCAACCCCTGGCCCTGCCCAGGACACCCCAAATCCCACCCTGTCCCTGTTGTCCAAACCCTCCTGGAGCTCTGGCAGCCTTGGGAAGTGCCCAAACCCCAGGGAGCCTGTTCAGTGCCCACCCATCCTCTGGGGGGGAAGAACCTTTCCCAAAATCCAGCCTAACCCTCCCTGCCACAGCTCCAGCCTTTCACTGGTCCCCCAGAGCATAAATCCTGCTGGATCCTGCTCCACCATTACGTCCTCCTGCAGCAATTCCCATTCTCCAACACCACACACACAGTGCCAGGGCTTGGAGGAGGGCGGGGACAGCGAGATAACCCCCCCTTATCCCATAAATCCACGATCCAGGCAGTGAAATCCCTATGGAGACAGACACACTGTGCACACACAGACCAGGAATCCTCGTCAGGGGGAGCTGGAAGACCGAGCATGTCCCGTGTCCTGGTTTCACCTCCTCTGCAGGATTGTTTGCAGGAGGTTTTGGGATGAACCAACAGCGCCAGGATTTCTCCCGGCACATCCCAGGCTCCCGAGGGACGCAGTTGTCTGGAGCCAGAGGAGCCACCCCCTCACCTGTTCCCCATTCCTGGAGTTTTGCCTTTTAAGCCATGAGAGCTGCCAAGTGCCAGGAATCCCGGCCTTTATTCCCTGCTCCGATGAAAGCGAAGCTCGGCTGGAGCCCGAGTTAATTTTAGCTGCGACGAGGGGAGGGGTTGAGCCCCAAACCGGGCTGTAAAAATCCAGCTCCACCGGTTTTCAGGTACTTCCTGCGGGATTCCAGCCATCCCACTGCACCCGGAGAGCGTGGAAAGGGTTAATCACAGCGGGGAGGAGTTTGGGGATGGACAGAAAGCCGGGATGTCTGGGATAACTGAGCACCCCGGGAGCAGGGGCGAGTTCCTGCTGCTTCCAATTTGTGCTGTGGGGGATGAGGAACCTCCCAAAAAAACCCAAACCACGCTCTGGAGCCCACGATCCTTAGGGAAGAAAAGGAGGGAAGGAGCCAAATGTGACACGACTCAGTTTTGGGGGAGCTCTGAATCTTCCCGTGTTGGGGCTCCCAGTCAGAACCAGTTCAGCAGCACAACTGGGACCATTACGCTCCCAAATCCCATGGGATGCCACAAAAGCTGGGATGATCCCTGTGGAATCACGTCTTCCCCGGTGCTTTTAGAGCTCCAAACAGCCCTGCCCAGATTAAAAATGCAGGAGGGAGATTCGGGAATTGCCTAATGGAACAGCAGGGGGTGGCCAGGAACTGGAATTTCGTTTCCCAAGGTGCTCCCAAAGAGCAGGAAACCCTGTGGGAGATGGGCCAGGCCGCAGGAAAACCGGGATCAGAGAGACCAGGAGATCACATCCTTTCATCCCAGGAATCTTATTTAGGCTTTATTGGGAGTTAATTGATCCTAATGTGATAAATCAACTCCCAGCTGCTGGAGAAGCAGCTTGGGATCAGCTTTAAGCAGTTCCAACAAATCCTCTTCCAGGGATTTTGGTGAAAGCCTCAGTTTAAGGGGTCTGGGATTCCTGGTTTGGATTTATTTTCCTCTAATTCCAGGCTTCCCAGGGCTCTGCTCCTGCTGCCTCTCACCTTTCTCCTGCCCAGGGTTGTAATTTAAGGAGCCACGGACAATTCCCCGTGACAATTCCCAGTGGATTGGTTCCTCCCACACCACTGACAGGGAAAGTTTTGTTATCTCTGCCTTATCTTTTATCCAGCTGGTTGACACATCCCTGAGAGCCCTTTCCACCCTGTGGAAGTGCAGGAATTCTCTTTCCTGACCAGACACCACCAGGGGAAGCCGAGCTCGGCTCCCAAATCCCTCCTCCACCTCCATCCCCTTCCCAAATCCAGCCTGGCCGAGGCTTCGCATCCCTCAGCTTAGGCAAAACCCTCCACATCAGGAAAAATGGGAACTAATCCCACTTATTCCTACTTTTGCTTGGACACACTCGCCTGTAAAACTGATTTTTTTGAAGCTGTTTTCCCGTTTGGGGGAGGAAAACCTTTCCCACCCCAACAGGTGTCCCAAAATTTGGAACCCCTCCATCCTTGCAGGGCCATCCCAACAGCACGATGCACCTCAGAGTCCAGGGAAAAGCCTCACGCAGGAGGAAAACCGGGAATTAATCCCGTTTATTCCCGTTTTCCCCCGTCCCCCTAAAACAC
>WEIV01012990.1:16388-153189 GCA_013390005.1 Calyptomena viridis | reverse complement strand
AAGCGCCATCAGCAACCTGCACATTAGTAATGCTGTCGAGGTCCTCTTACCAACAGAGGAAGTGAATTGACACCTTCACTAGAAACAAGACTTGGTAAATGCCACATCTCTATCTCCTTGCATCCCCCCATCTCAGCAGCCTGCATTTCTGCAGCTCATTCCAAAAGCAATCTTCCATTGCTGGCACAGCCAAGAAGCAACATGTTCGCTGTGACAGACATGCCAGCACAGGTACAAATTGACACCCATGGCCTGTCATACAACATACTTGTCACAACATGCCTGGGTATAAGATAGGCTTTAGGAAAGAGAGGGAAAGCTAGATAGTGAAATGACCCTCAGCACCAAGGATTACTAAATGCTGGAATACTGTTGTCCATCTTAACACTTGGGAAGTTGCGTACAGAGCTGTCTACACAGCCACTCATGTCCTTAGCCATGTATGTATAAAGAGAAGAAGTTTTGTTTATGAAGAAGTACACTGTTCTTTACCTGTAATCAGATACTGGTACTTGTTGACCTCCAGCTTGACTCCACAAAGACTCTCAGAGGCCTCTGTGTAGATGTACTGAACGTGTGGCATTATCTGGAAGCCCCTGTACATCTAGAGGAAGAATAAAATGCTTGAAGTCATCTTAAGGTGAGAAATTTCACTTAAGATTCTTTACAATAAACTTTTCATGAAAAAGAAAGGGTGAATGAATAATAACACTAGCTGGACCCACAGAAGTCTCCCTACCAGATCTGCTGGTAAAGCAGAAAAACCACCTGCTAACAAGCCACTGCAATTCAGCACAGAGAGCACTTTTTCCCATTTGTATTAGTTCCAGTGGCATTGAGCAAGCAAAGCGGCAACACTGCATGCTCTGCCAATATCCCGAACAATTTTTTCCTTTATATAGCTCATAATTAGGGAGAAATAAAATTAGTTCAAGTTTGGAATCTTTATCCTCCGTGTGATTTAAAAAATTTCTTCCAGCCTAGGGGATTTTTATTTTAAACAATTACCCCATTTTCCAGTGTTGCTGCTGTAAGAGTTTCAAACCTTTGGCACCTGATCTAAGTCATCAAGCCAGACACCTCCTTCTCAAACACCTAGCCTATGGTACTCCTGCTGACCTCAGCAAGGACTTAACATTTTTCTAACTAAATGAATACAGACACAGAATTGTACACCATCTTCTAAAATTAGTCCCATACGGATGGACGCCATAAAGAAAAACTCATGTATACATAATTCCTCTACCCTCCTCCTCCTTTTTCATATTCTTTCTTACATCTCAGTTTAATTGAAGTATGAACCCACAGATATAGTGGCAGTTGGATTCAGTCAGAAATTAGCATGTGTCCCCATCTGACCTGACCTTATCACTGCAATTTAGGGAAACTCATGCCCACCTGTTAGTAGCATAATTAAGTCTTTGCATACAATGAAACAACTACTGCATGTGTACATCCGACCAAATAAAACATATTTCATTTTTGAAAAATAGAGGATGATTTCTCTAAAAATTTCATCTTTAAGATTGGTTGTCTTTTCAAAGTATTCAGTATATCTTTTTTCCCCTCCAACTCTATGAATGGCCAATATTTAAAGGAGAAAACAATAGAAGTCAGAGAGAATCAGAGTTTCATAGCATTTCCCAGCCTATCCTTTCCTCTGTCAGCTTTATTGATAGAGACCACATTCACATTCAGTTTAGGAGTGAGGCAAAAGAGGACCAAAAAAATTCCAAGCAATCCCAGAGCTATAGATCCTTGCTGCTGTGTCACCTAAGCTGTGGTATTCTTCTCCAGGCTGCGTTCTATTTCCTGAAGTCCCCTATTATCCCAGGGTATTTCACCATTCCCCTACCTCCTTTAAAAACAACAAATCTTTTTCTTTCTGAAAGAACATCTGTTAATTTAACAAATTTTGTGCTAAGACCAGATGCTTCATATAAAACAAAAAAAACCTACTACTAATTCTGCTATGTGGAGAGTCCAAATTATCTTTGAGGCATCTACAGAATGTCAGCCAGGTGGGTTTTTACCTCCTTAGTTATATTCCCCTAATCAGCATGATTGTGTAACAGCATCACAACTCAGAAACAGCACTGCTGTGTACAGTAAAGGACATGCTAAAGAGTTTGCATTTTCCAGCCTTCTTTCTACATTCAGCAAATATACAAAGAAAGCATTTTTTAAGTTAATCATACTATATCAACAAAAGCTTATAGATCATATTTGAAATACACAATTTGAAATGTCTGTAAGTGAGCAAAATCTTTCAATGACTCTGGAAGAACTGAACTTTACCTAATCTCTACTTTATCCCTGCAATTTCCTTGGTATCGGATGACCTACTCAAATTTTCCAACTGTGGTCAAGATAGCTGCAGATCTAGGTTCTGGCACAAGCATCCTGTCTGTCCTCAGATGAGTTATTTAGCCCTCAGCACACTTTTATTCCCCACCATGGGTACTGTGAGGAAAGGCACACAGAATAAAGATCATGTGTTCAGAATCCATTCTAGTGGGTGTCACACCAAGAAGCTATGATAACAGTATCTAAGAAGATAAGACTAGTTCAGATAACAGTTGGGGCTGCCCAGTCCCTCCAGGCAGTGCATTATCTACACTGCAGAGAGCTGCACATTGTGCATGTGCAGTACAAGAGATCTGTCACTCACAGTGTTAAGCTCCAAGTCATGTTGGACTAATTAAGTACCTGTGTTATAAAGTCTGCATGTGCACAGGCACGCTTTGAGCCCATTCCCCTCTTGCCAAAAGGGCTATAAGCAAGACTAATTTCTCTGAGAAGCTGCTCAGGTCCTTCCTACAGGACCCTTACAGTCATCACTTTGCACATCATCTGTGCCACCAAGCTCAACATGACCGCCTATGAAGTAGCAAGTGATGCTGAACTGGGGCTTGGTTTTCAACTCCTGGAGCTGATTTCCTGTTCTCATTATCACCAGGGACACTACTGTCAGGGTTGCTAAAGGAAGCATGCTCAGTTTCTCCAAAAGCACTTCAATTCACCCCTCAGTGACCCTCACCAATGCTAGACACTGCCGTGCTTTCTGAACCAATGCTGGGGCAGACAGGGCCTGCCTCACTCTCTGATGACTGAACAAAATTCACCATGACCTCACTTCTCAGGGAAGGAAAAAGAAAATTTGGCAAAGGGGAATCTCCTACAGATGCCCGCTGTCAAAACAAGTAAAACAGTAACTTGAGCATTATTTTTGGATACACAAAATGTCCTAGAAGTGCTGTTAGACCAGTCAGAAGAAAATCAACCATAAAGCTAGCCTCTCTCCTAACTGCTACCCTTGGAGTCCTCCTGTCACCACAAATATGTATTTTTGGAAGTATAATAACAGGGAACAAAGTATTAGGAAGCATTACATGGTGATGTCTGCTAGAGATGTTCTATTTCCATCTGTGCCAGCATTCCCCTTAGCAGCCTCCATACTGCCTCAGGAATGCACATGCAAATCCTGTGGTGGTTCCTGCTGTATGATTAACTTCACCCTGTGAAGTTGTTCATGACATTCCTCCCTCTATCCCTGCCACGTGAGGCTGCACTAGATATCAAGGGGTTGGAGTCATCTTGCGTAACCTTCAGCTACCTAAAATTTAGGCAATTCACATGAATTAGGCATCCTCTAGTCAAATGCCAAGTACAGGCATCTCCAGAATAACTCAATCCATCCCAAAATAGCTGTCTACAACTAGTGGGCTGAGTTACACTTCGGTGGTTCCTGTCTCTATCCATTGACAATCAAGAGAGAAGGAAAGACTCCATACCTTATTTTAGTTCTGTCTAAAATTAAACTAATTTAATCCTACCCTACTTCTTTCCTCTTGGGACTATCACATTTCCCCATGTAGACTCATTTTACAGATTAGCAACAAACCAAGGAAAGCCTTCTTGCTTCTGGCAGCTTGTGCAGAGTGCTGCTATGGTCAACCAGGACTGTTTGTGCACATGGAGGAGAAACATCTTATCTCCTTGTTTCCTTTGCAGTTTCCTGAAATAGGTTTAGGCCATTCTCAGAATGCACTGCAGGATCATAGAACATGTAGGGGTTAGATCAGTCCTGTGAAGATTAATGATATGTAATCTTAAACTATTCTTATACTATTTGAGAAAGCCGTGGGAGGAGACAGAGTTTGCTTGAAAAAGCACAAGGCATTTTCAGACAACAAACCTGAATACTAGAAAGCCTGGACTGTTCTTGTCCATGTGAGCTGACCTTGTGCTCCAGTCCAAGCTGGTTTAGTTGTGAAATGCAGCAACAACTTCAGGAGTGTTAGTGAGATCAACAATCAATCCCAGCAAACTCCAAGGAGTCCATGAAAGAAATACAAAGATTGTTTGTTGCCCTTTAAGGCTTTCAATGCTTTCCACAGGCAATTCAGTACACACTGATAGACTAAATGGCTTGTTTATTTTTCATCTGCAGGTGCAGAAGGGTTTATGCAGACACATGTTAGTTTTAACTTCAGAGTTGTTCTCATGCAGCTGTGCAGAGCCATAGGCCTCCTTAGTTTTCTTTTCAGCAGGACAGTCAGCTTTCACTGAAGGAAGTAAGGGAGAGATTTGCTGTGTCATTCTGAACTCCGCTGTACAGATCTAAATCCTTCTTTATACTAAAATCTTTCAGCTCAGCAGAAAGACAGCAGGGTTTCAAAGACACTTGGTTTGTTTGTTTGTTTATTAAGAACTAAGTTCTCCGGACATTCCAGTTCTACTGAGCACTTTGACTGCTTCAAGTTCCTTCTTGCCAAAGGTCACAGTTAAATGTCCAAAGCAACATCCCATCAACCCACCATCTAAGCAGCAGACATAGAGACAGTTTGACCACCACACAATTTCCTCATTAAAATCACTCTTGCTTTTGTTGGACACATAGCTTCCTAGCAAAACACTGTGGAAGTGCTCCTGCAAAAAGACCCTGTGTTGCAGAATAACCCGATGAAAACAGCCAGGACAGGCTCGGGCATCTAATTACAAGATTGACACGATGGTGTCTATTGACAGTAGAGTGGCTACTGCTCTGCTCAACATGCTCGCCTTGCCTGGACTTATGCTCCTTCCCATGCCAGCAGACACATCAAAGCCCTTTCTTTTCATAGCAGGGACACTGCTGCAGGTTCCTAGGTTGGAGGGGGAATGCTTAATGCTGTCCCAGAGATCTCTGACACTGCAACTCACTGGCTGACAACGGGGCAGGCTGCATCATTAGACAGGAGAGAGGCCAGCATTACAGTGGGTTAAAGGGTAGTTATCTCTTTCAGGGACTACCATTAATTTAGGTCACCTGCTGCACCCTGTTCACGGTTGCATGTTAAACAGGAAGCACCGAACTGTTGGAACTGAGAAGGAGGGAAAGTAGTGGTACTGGACAGACCAGGATGAAATCAGAAAAAGAGAAGTTGATGAAGCCACTGCAGTCTGTGGACATTGAGTAGTTTTGTGAAGTGTGGTACACTTGCTGAGCTGGAGAGTGACAGAACTGGACAAGAATACCACACCATCCTGCAAGCCTGATGAGGCAAAGGATAGCCATCCAAAAAAAAAAAAAAAAAAAAAAGTGGCAGCATTGCCTCATTGTTGCCAACATAACCAGTTGCTTTTTTCAGAAATACAAGTTAATCAACAAATACGTATGTCCTTTGGAGTCTTAGAAAGAAATTTTTAAGGTTAAGGAAATCAATAAGCCCAGCATCTCACACCCTCTTATTCAAAGTGCAAGCATTCCACTCTTGTGGAAAAGCCATGCCAGGACCAGATTAGGCTACGTGCACAGTTTTGCGACAGCTTATGAAACAGCCTTTGCGTCTCCTCCTTCCCGCTTTCGTGCTTCGCTATAAACTGCCTTATAAAGAGAGTTACTGTTACAAGGCAGGCAAGTGACTGGTTTTTTCTGAACCTTTACTTTGTCTAATATGTTTCAGATTTCTGCAGTCTCTGCCAAGCTTTTCCATTCCCTTTCTTTTTTTTTTTTTTTCCCCTAAAGACATAAACCAGTCTTATGACTGGAATGGCATTGCCAAGAAAAACAATCTAGGGCTGATTTTTAGCATTACATACCAACAGTGCAGTTTAAGAAAAAAATCTAAGCCAAAGCAGCAGGTTGAGTGCAGTTTGTGCAGCAAAGAATTAGAGCTCTGAAGAAAAGAACCAAAGAAATCAAGCAACTGGTAGGAGATCTACCTCTTTTCATCACTGAGTCAATATTTTACAGCTCTTCTGAGCTGACAATATTTAAAAGGTACAGTGTTCTGTTTAGGTTTATATAAAGACTTCATTATAGGATTTTCATTTGTTCTGTACATGGAAAAAATGTCATCATCCTAACTGGTGGTCACAAAGAATGCAGGGAAAGAAGAGAAACAAGAACGCTTTCCAAAGGCTGACAGACCCCCCTACCATAATTTCCTTCTTGATTTAATGAAAGTGCTGCATGGAAAAGCTTGCATTTCCACAGTCTAACACTGTGCATGTTGAACAAAAAACAGGACTTCAGCATCTACAGAAGACCATTTGGCATCTTTTACTACCAGAAAATTTTAAAATAATGGAAGAATTCAGGTATCCAGCATTGTTCGTCAGGAATGATCTCTTCCTGCTCCTTTCCCCTTTTCAGGCAAATTTCTGCCAGTTGCAGGTTTCCTTCCATTCTGGTTGGCCAATACCAAAAAAGTTGAGGTGCTGATAAGTATGTAAACTCTGTTTGTTATTACATGTTAATTAGAGTCATTATCAAATCTACAAGCTTGTGTAAAATGTCTGCAAACATACCTTCATCTGTTTGACCGTGTATCGCATTGTTCCAAATGGTCCATCTTTCATAAGCTTCTTCCCCACCACTTTAGCTCGGATCACTGTCATAAGGGAGGAAAAATGCAATAAATTATAAACAGCTTTAAACAACATTTATGCTACATCCTCCACTTCAAAAAAACCCCCAAAAAAACCCCAAACAACAACAACAAAAAACTACTTAGATAAATTATTCTGTAATATAAAACAAAACTCCAGACCAACCATCCTCTCAATTTATTCCAAATCTCACACACAGAGATGGCATGCAAAATGGGATGCCAAAGAAAGTATTTATTTAGAGGAAATCCAGTTCTGTGTGAAGAATAAGAACAAGTATTATTTGTGGTTAAATCTCACTGAAATCTGCAAAGCAGACTACAGCTGGGACCAAGACAGATTAAAATCTTTGCACCAAGCCACCGGGATGCAGTTTGTATTCAATGTCTTAACTCTCAACATAGAGGACGATGTTCAGTAAGACACTACTTTTAAATTGTTCTTTGGATGCCTAAGCAGCTTCTGTTTCCCAATAACCACAACAATACAGAACCGTGCACTGGAATATCCCATATCTGGGGACTTCATTACTGCTGCCACATTTTAGACACCACAAAACTCCTAAAAAACAGCTCCCTTGAACAAACAGCTACTGTGCAAAAACAGATTATTCAGCAACCACCAAGTCCACTCTGAAAGCTGCCAGGCCAGCCAGAAGCCACCTGGAAGACAAACTAAAGCTGACCTATCCTATCTTACATGCACTGCACTTCATTGCCTCATGGCACTAAGGGCAGTGCGTGGTTGTGTGCACACAGCATCCACCTTGACACAGGTATCTCCACTGCATTGCAGATGCACCACAGCAATGTCAACTGAGCCCAAGCCATCACAGATATGGATTTTGAAGTCCCTCAGAGGGATGTAGTGGGTAGTTTACAGTCAGTGCTTAATGAAGAGTTCTCCTGCTCATCTATTTTTGGGACATTCTGCATACACAAAAAAACCCACCAACAACAATCCCCAAAACCAAAACACAAAACAAAAACCAACCAACAAACAAGAAATCCCAACCAACCAAACAAAAAACCCCTGTTCTATCAATGCTCCTTGAAAAAGTTCTGCAATCACCTGCTCATCTCAGTAGAGGAGCAAACTTAGGGACAGGGCAGGTATTATTCATTTTAATCTATCACCAAAAAACATCAAAAAGCAGGAGGGCATAGAAGGGAGAAAAGAGGTGGAGGTAGTCCTTTGGAATCAGGAAAATACAACAAGTTATTTGCTTTACAGCACTATTTAAAAAGCAGCAACAAAGCTCAGGGATACATTTTGCTAGATATATAGGACATTAAACAGCATCTTGTTGCTTCTTAGCTTATTTAGCATCTGCAGAAGCCCACTGGAAGAAATGGGAAAAAGAGAAGACTACATTTTTGTTCACTACCTAGACCCAATTAACGAGGCAAAAAGCTTATCCCAGCTTTCTGAACAATCTGAAGAACAGATTTAAAGGAAGAGATAGGCTGGTTATACACACCAGTTCCTGGATCTTGTTCCATGAGGGTGGTGTCAAATGAAGACAAACTCACTCTGCTCTGATTTATATCCTGTGCTTCAGCCAGACTTGTCAAAGAAATTTTAAACTAGCTAAGACAGTTCTATTGGCCTTGATTCAAAGGACCAACAAAACCTTCATTCATTGAATGTAAAACTTACATATTTTTAGTTTTTTTAAACTTCTATTACCCAATGGCAGTAGAAGCCAGTACAATTTCATTAATTCTTCTATTTAACAAGTTGTTCAGACTTCAATTTACTTTCATCTTCAAAATTTAGTAGCTATACTGAACGATGTGCTTGAGGACTGCAAATATCTTTACAGAGCTTCCTCCATTTGTTGCCCCCAACCACCACAACCACTAGCAAAGCTACAGAAAACACACTGCATAAGGGTCAATGAGAAAGAACACAATTCCTTTAAGGCTTTGTGAACTCCCATACAGGTCACTAATGCTGGAGTCTGTCAGAGTGTCAAAAGCCTTATCTTCATCTACTGCATACCTGATACACTGAAATTGAAAAACCTGGTGTTTGCCCAACACATCTGAAACCAACAAAGAAATCTTGCATCTTATTGACAATGATAAGAAATATACTAAAAGGCAGTATTACAAAATGCTAGGGTTTCCAAACCAGAACGCTGTTAGCATATAAGATTACAGGCATGTTCTCAATTGCTGACAAAATACCTAAAACCCCATTTAATTCATATACTTCTCTGCTATCTTGGCAGTCCTTTAACTTCTAGTTAGCACATCCACTAGAGACATAAACTTTGATTTATGGACTAATCAACACCTTCATCAAAGGACCAAAGATTCAAAATGCACATCTACACTAGCATGTAACAGCATCCCAATTTCAACTAATGATATCCTTGCAAGCAAGTGGAAGGGTTGCTAATTTCATATTATTGTTCCTCGGTAAAGTTGGAGAAGAACTATCCTAGCAAATTCACCTAGAAAAGCCATGACAAATCGTGGGCTGTCACTTCAAGCCTTTTGTGAACAGGCCAAACCCTGTTTTTCAGAGAAATTATCTTTGTCACATCAATGGTAACTTTTCTAGTTAAGTTCTTTTCTTCACTGAAAAGCTAGAAATGAACAAAGAACCCACCCTGCCTCATTTTTTCCACATTGAAGGAAAAGTCAAGCTGCTAGCCAAGGAGCAGAGAATACACCAACTTAAGGCTATCTCCTGTATTTCGTGAGGCTAAATTCCCACCCCCTGAGGATTAGATGCATCTGAGTAACTGGAGAGAAATGTTGGATGGACAGAACTGCTCAGAAGTTGCTCTTCCATGTGCAGCTTTAACACCCTAAGCCTCCACGCATGAGAGCCACTTGTAAATCTGCCCAAAACAGCTCCGAGCTGCAGATCTACAGCCACGTTTCCCAGTTCCTATTTTTGCTCCTTCATACCACCACTCCCCAGTTATACAGCTGGACCACTCTTGACACTTGGTCAGAAAATAAAGAACATTGCTCCTAAGTGAGCAGGGGCCATGTACACTTGCCAGAGGAAATTTTCATGCTCTGCAAACTATCAGAAAGTTATAGTATTTCTGTTGCAAATTCAGTCCATGTTATGTTAACTGTTTACTTCTACAGACTCCCACTACTTCAGCAGAATGAGGCAAAAGGTATTGTGACTGCTCTCCTGAACTCCTCCCTTCTTCTTGAAGCTCTGCTACAGTCTTATTATTACTGATGGGAAACTTTATCCCACACAAGTGGTGACCAAAATAGTTGCATATTTTTAAACTACAATTCCTTTGAAGTACTGCCTACAAAAACACTCCAAGATGAACGTTTCTCAGTACCTTGGGGTTTCAGGTCAGGTCACTTTGTGGGACTGGAGCAGTTGGCAAGGTCTCATGAGTGATTTGTAATTATTTATGAAAGCTAAATTAGACAGGGATATAAATCTTGATAAGATAAGCATGGTAGCCATGCCACGATACAAAGAGGACAAAACATACACACTGCTTCTCAACTTTTGACATGATTAAAAAGATGAGGAAGAAAACAGAGAGGAAAAAAGGGAGTATTTAGTTAATATTCTATTAAAAATATTACTATGAAAATAACAACCTGCTATGTTTGAGGATTCAGGAAATGCATCTAAAAATGTATCACCAATTATTAATGCATTTATCTCTTTTCCCTTGCCTTTTTGAGTTTTGGTTTGTTTGCGTTTTTTTTAATGCAAACTAGCTCAGTACTGAGGAAAACAGAGATGGCTCAGATTTGCCACAGGACTAGTAAATGCCAGCAGTTAACAGTTTGTGTTTCACTGGCATCTCTACTGTGGTACAAACTGTCCACAGGTGCATATATACACACAGACAAACGAAAAAATCACTTACATCTTTTCCAAATGTCACTGAATGAGGTCCTATAAAGGCAAACCAATCAGAATGGGCATAGGACAAAAAGGACCTATATGACCTATATGACCATATGTACACATATCTAACTCAAGTACTCTTCAACTTATCACTTATTCTGTGGCCATTATCTCAAGGATTCACAGAAAGAACAGGTCTAAAGCTAAGACATGAAGCCGAAGTGGACATGGACATTACAGCTGAGATAGCATAAGGCATTCCTTTCATGAGTCAAGAAGCAGACAAACAGGCAATGCCCAATGTAAGGGAATTGGACAAAATAGATTAAGACAAGCATTTGCCAACCTGAGGAAAAAACACAGTGAAAAGACTTGTAACACCAAGTAATTTCATGCAGGCACACACTAGCTACTACATCCTGAAAGACACCTCAATGCAGTCGTTGGTCACAGCCAGCTCAGCTTCATGAGACGGAAGTCCTGCTTATCAAGCCTGATTTCCTTTTATAACAAGGTAACCCACCTAGGTGATCAAGGGAAGCCAGTAACATTTTTGGATTTCAGTACAGCTTTCTATACTGTCTCTCACAGGATCCTGCTCAACAAAATGTCCAGCACACAGCTGGATAAACACATCATGCAGTAGATGAGCAATTACCTCACAAGTTGAGAGGGTAATAGTGAATGGGGTGACATCAAACTGGGGACCTGTCACTAGTGGGGTTCCACAGGGCTCCATCTTGGGCCCTGTGCTCTTCAACATCTTCATAAATGACTTGGAGGCAGGACTGGAGGGGATACTAAACAAGTTTGCAGATGACACAAAACATGCCGGAGCTGTAGACTCCCTCAAAGGCAGGAAGGCCCCACGGAGAGACCTTGACAAATGAGAGGACTGGGCAGTCACCAACCACAGAAAGTTCAACAAGGGAAAGTGACAGATTCTGCCCCTGGGATGGGGTAACCCCGGTTGTATGTACAGACTGGGAAATGAGGTGCTGGAAAGCAGTGCTGAGGACAGGGACCTGGGGCTCTTGGCAGCCAGGAGGGCCAACCCTGTCCTAGAGAGCATCAGGCAAAGCATCACCAGCTGGTCGAGGGAGGTGATTGTCCCACTCTGCTCTGAACTGGTGCAGTCTCACCTTGAATATTGTGGCAGTTTTGGGCATCGCAATATAAGAAAGACATTAAGCTGTTAGAAAGTGTCCAAAGGAGGGCAGCGAATATGAAGGGCCTTGAGGGGAAGCTGTATAAGAAGTGGCTGAGGGGAAGGACCTCGTCTGTTCAGTCTGGAGAAGAGGAGACTGAGGGGAGACCTCACTGCAGTTGCAACTTCCTCATGAGGGGAACTGGAGGGGCAGACACTGATCTCTTCTCTGTGGTGACCAGTGACAGGACCCGAGGGAATGGTCTGAAGTTGTGTCAGGGGAGGTTTAGGTTGGATATCAGAAAAAGATTCTTCACACAGAGGGTGGTTGGATACTTGAACAGGCTCCCCAGGGAAATGGTCACAGCACCAAGCCTGACAGAGTTCAAAAAACATACAGATGACAGTCTTGGGCACATGGTGTGACTCTTGGGGATGATCCTGTGCAGAGCCAGGTGTTGGTCTTGATGATCCTTCCAACTCAGAATATTCCATGATTCCGTGATACATATGTGATAGCTCTTTTTCTCAACTGAAAAGCAAAAGCATCAACTGTCCTGGTTCAATCCAGCTCGTGTTCTTTATCTGGGCCAGCCACTAGATGGTGACCCTGTCCCAAATCTCACCTTCCCCTGACAAGCAGGCAGTGGTACAGACACTACAAACCCCAGTTGCTTGCTCAACTTGCACCATAAAAACCAGATGCTTTCACAGAAGTGGGCTGCTTGTCATCCATAAACAGCAGTTTAAGCGGAGGCACACCCTTTAGAGACCAGGATTTGCTCCAAACCCATTTCCCTTGTGACCAATTACCATGAATGGCTCAAGAGAGTAACAATTGCTACACTTCTCATTATTCTTTCAAGGATTTATTTTATTGGTGTGCAATATGAGTATTTTAAAGTGAGAGCCTTGGCTGAGATGTATGCTTGCTGCATTGAAGTAAGTGAAGGATGTGGAGGACTCATGTTGTTTACTAATAGAGACACAGGGGACACATTATTCTCCTAGTGCATTCTCTGACATCTGAATAGTGGCAAAATAAAGTATATATGGGGAACAGCAATTTGACTGGGAGGTTGAAGAAAGGCTTCTTCTATCCTGAGGCCACTGACTATGCCAGAAATTGGACAACACTTAGAAATGCTGCTTGAACACCAGACATGGGACATGCCAGGGAGGATGGTTGATGTTTTATTTATCCAAAAACTATACAAGGGCTCACTTCTAAGCATAATTTACTGAGACCTTTTTGCCAGCTTTACCAGCAGCTTTCTCATTCAGTCTTCCTCACAAAAACTCCTTACTGTGCTGGAGGGCTCACATGATGCAGGGCTAAGGCAGCTGGTATGTTTTAGACTCCTGAGTATACCTAGCAACTGCTGAGATACGAGTCATTTATGAGGGTGTCTCCTAATGCAGTCAAGGCAGGATGCTTTTACACACAGCACTAGTGCTGATGGTGCTGCTAAGATAGAATTGCTGTCTACTTTTCTTACTCTCTCTCACAAGATGCATTCCTTTTCCCACTCCCCTGGCTGGTCTGTTAGCAACAACTATCAACACTCTTGGCTGTCCAAAAAACAGAGGACCGTAACTAAAAGTGGACTGTGTCCTTTGCACTGGAAGCATGGCCCAACTATACACAGCCTCTTGAGAGTTTCTATTAAATTGCCTAGTGGCTGTAGGCTTGTATGAGCAGCAAGTAGCTGGTGCCTGCTTTAGTAAGGGGATAAGAAAACAGCACCTCACTCACTCCTCCACTTCCACAGCAAAGCAGAATGGAAAGGGAAATACTGATGACATCAGAGGATTCATGAAGAAGGGAAAAAAACAGAAGCCTCCAGTCTGTTGGATGATCTATTTGTAATGAAAGTCGTCATCTCCTCCATAACCAAAAGAGAATTCTTTCACGAATTAGAGTATTGAATTTGAGGGCTTCTTGCAATGCACAAGAAGGCTGAAAAAATACAATAGAGGAGTTTTCTCTTGCCTCATTTCATCATGACCTTCAGCCAAAGCCACAAAGGCAAATCTCTTTTGCTTTGTCTTGGAAGAAGTCAAATCCAGCTGTGCCGGTAGCAGAGAACTTTATCAAGAAAGCAAAAAAAGGTAGTGAAGTTAGAGGCTCACTGCTTGTTGCCTTCTTCTCATATCTCTGACCAACAAACTAGTTTCCATTACTGGCAGTCCAAATCTTGGCTTTTTGTCTTTTCAAAGTGCTCTTATGAACACTGACTGAGAAAGAGCACCTTCTGGACACAAATCACCTCTACCAGTCAGTTGACACATCAATATCACATTGTAAAGGACTTGTGTTTACCTCGGCAAGTGCGTTGTTGACTAACAATAAAAGTCTAAATAAAAACAGGAAAGCAAGACATCCAGATAACTTTCCTTCCCATATTCTAACCAGAACTATGACGTTTACTTTGGATCTTCATCTTACAGATCCAAAAAACTTTCCCTGTGTGTGGGATGGTAAGGCTGTTTGAAGGCCACTCAAAAAAAGTAGAAAGCAATTAAATGGCTTTGCCCAGGCCCATACTCTTTATAAAACAACTTATTACAATTGCATTTGCTAAATATTAACCACATTTCCCATCCCTGCGTATTTACTTGCCACTGAGAGTCTGTTTGCATGACATGCTGTGCTGCTTGATTTCCAACACTGCAAAATAAGGAGTCATACAACTCTTTCATACAAGACTATGATTGCATCAGATGTCCCATCACTTCAAAAAGTATAAACTGCTCTAAAAGGGCTTTACTTGGGAGAATGTTAATCCCCTCAGCAAGACCATATATTAAAGACACAAGGTTGCACAAAACAAGCAGAACTTGGTTTGCGCTTGGCATTTCACCTGTAGCTTATTAACTGGATACAGTTTTTCTGATTGCAGCAGTATCAAGCTTTTTCTCCCTCCCCATATGCATCTCACTATATGGAAATCCAAGTTCCCTTTGAAATACATTAGAATCAGAGAGAAACGAGAGGTCCCTGTTATACAAGAACCTGCAAATTCCCTTCTAAACATTTAAGCCAGGTTCCTATATGCAATTTGGTTGAAGACTTTTCAGCTGCCCAGCATTGTCCCTGCATCTAACACCTGATGTCAGCTTCCTTTCTTCCCCATCATACGTAGATAGTCTGTTGGAAAGATAGAGGAAAGACTACATGGAGGACAAAGAAAGGAGATATCTAAAACACATTTATATCCATTTGCAAGTAGAATCTCTTTGATCCACATGTAGATGGTAGTACATGGAGAAATTAGCTCCAGGATATACCTTGTGAAAAACACAGAGAAGCTAAAGAAAGAAAAGAAGAAAAAACTCCAGTGTCTGTTGTTACTGCTATTTCCTACTAAACTCAGGGAAGCCAGGTAGAAGACCTAAGAGATAAGCTAAAACAGGCACAGAGTGAGTTGAGTCACAGGAGTTAGATGCATCATTAGGTTAGTCTCACAGCTTGCAACAACAAAACATTCTAGATTTGATATAGATCTAAGTAGAGACACTGCAGACTAGGCAATGAGCATGCCTATAGCTTTGAGAACCCTCTAGTAAAATAAAAAGAGAAACCAATGTCATTCCTGCCAATGAGACATTTCTCTGTCTCCTTTTTGGTCGGTTTGTTTTTTTAACTTTCCACCTAAATATTTTTCAACTGGTCACTGGAAACTGAATTCAGGCTAGAGGCAAAAGGCAGTAGGCAAATATCAGAGTAAAGGAAGGAAAAATGATACAAGTGGAGGGAGGGGAAGGGAGTGCCTCATGGTCAGAGCGCAGAAGAGGCATCTCGCATCTCTCTCCACGGAGTCTTTTCAGCAGAGTGCATTTTGCCTCATTTTGTGCCTCTGACAGCTGCCAAAGACAGAAATGCTTTCAGCCAAGGTTAGCAGTGTTGGAAAGATGGTTGTCAAAACCAACACACAAAAGCACTTTCAAAGCCAGCTTACAAAGTGGATAAAAATAACAAGTATATTACTCAAAGCAATGCTCAGCTCAGAACATCTTTTCCATTTCCTTTTGGTCAACATAAGATCAGTGCAATAGAATGAGATTTAGTTCAGTCCTCTCTTCCAGATCTAGTACTTCTTGACACAGTACATACAGGATGAGGGGAAGGCAAACTGAAGCAGACAAGGCTCTGGTTTCTCATAGCTCTTTGGAATTGTTCAGTGGAGCCACAGGTCTAAGCTTTCCACTCAGAGAATATGGCAGAGCTGATGTGAGACCAATTAGGGGCAAATGGAAACCATATGCGATTTTAATGAAACAAGAAGCTGGTGCACATAACTTACTGCTGCAGGAGCATTTACTGCCTGAAAGGAATGTGCATCTGGCATTGATCGTTTCCCAACCCATCAAGTGAGCAGTAACATGGAAAGCAAATTGGAGCATACGATGAGAGATGAATTACCTAAAGACTTCAGTTAGGGGAGCAGCCTCTGTGAGGAGAAAATACGTCCTTTCCCTGTGATTTAGTGATACAGTTGCAAGTGAGGCTGATCTTCCATTTCCACAGAACATGATGATAAACTACAAGAATGAGTGCTAGTGTGATTAAAACAGACAAAGTGGTATTTTGAAGAACCTACTACAATCACAGAAATCCCATTCTGATTCACGTGGGGCAGACTTTTCTCTCTTGAGGTCATGGGCACTGCTTAAAGAACAAAGCACTACTGATCTTAATCAAGGGCAATATGTAGTCCTCAAATGACTTTACTTTCAGGTGTACATCAAAATGGGTGCAACACAAGAAGACTTCAGGTTGAAGAGGCAGTGTAGACACATCCTTTTGATCTCTTTTTTTTTTTTCTTTTTGACTGCAAATTTCCCGGGAAGCTTCTGAGCTGAGAAAGAAAAGTCCTTAGCCTGCAATGTTGTAGATAAGTTGCCCTACTGGGATATGGTTAATTCTTCTGTAGGCTGTTGTGTTGCAGCTTGATACTTGCTTTTCAGAACAAACTCACTATCTTCACCAAGCAGCCAAGAGACTGCTTGGATATATCACAAGAAGAGGAAAGGGAAGATGCTTGACCAGTGAATGTCCAGGGCTTGAACCTGGTAGATGCTACTTCACATTTCAAGTAATAGCAAGAGGTCTGCAAAACCAGACACATAGTACTGGCATGTCATTGCTCCTTAGAGCTAGATTTCTCCTGGGGTATATCCAGCATCATAAATTCATCACTGTATTTTTTAAGGATGCAACAGAAAAATTCTTGAGCCACATCTGCCTATTTATTAGACTTAATGAGTATTTATTAGGAATCCCTGAACACACTGGGTGCCGGATCCAAACAGTCCAAGAGAAGAAAGAGGAAGAGGTAGGACGGTCCTGCTAAAGTAAACATCTGAAAGGCGGTTTTTATCTGCACATTAGAAATAGGGCAGCTCTGACAGCCCATTTAAACCTTTCAAAACAGGGATTATCAAAAGCCACATGCCTGGACACTCCCTGCTTCATCAACTTACTTCAGAGGACTCTCCTTGCTTCAGCACCTTGCCCAACTGGGACGGGTGCCAGGATTCTGTGAGGAGGCTACACTCTACTGATCACATGGTTTACGCTCAATTTTGCACGTAGGAGCTAGAGAGGAAGAACTGTTTGTGAACATGTATAGATTTCAAGGGTACTGGGTGGGCCTGCAAATTCCTTCCTGCATTAGAAAACTTGCACTAAACTGACAGGCTAAGCAGCTGTCCATGCCAAAGGGGTATACATATGTAACCAGGTCAGGCCTATATGTGCTGCTCTGCTGTTCCTATTTGCACTGGACCTGATAGGACCTAGTATTAGGCCTGGTGAATCCTGGAATTAAATTTACATTCAAACAATTTCTCCTGTGAGAAGACAGTATCTTTGCCCACCATTCTCAAGACGTTATCAATTGTTCTGAAGCTGACAGCATCTGCAGACTGTTCACATACACTGGATATATCCATGACAATTCTGATTTGTCATAACGCTTAAGGAATTTACTAATTTATTAATGCCTGTTATGTAACCACAGTAATTAATACTATGTAGCTGAGCTTCACTACATGAAGAATTTCACCCTGGAGTTTGAGCACCATGTAAAGATTTAGGCATAGCATTTGGATCCCAATCCAGTGTTCATTAAAGCAAGCAGAAAACCTCCCTGAGTCCTGAATGAGCCTCACATATCACAATTCCCAGCAGACTATAGATCGAGGTCAGGACAATATCAGAGCAATTTTACCCATTTGCCCACCTGTCTCTGCCATAACTATATTGCAAAGCATCATCCTTAATTTTTGACCTTTGAAGGCCTGAAGAACTCAGTGTTGATTTGTTGTACACAAATACTGCACACTGTACCTCCTCTGGCTCTGAAGACACAGGATTTTCCCTGTGCAATGACACAGAGCATTGACAGCATTGACACTGGCCAGTTAACTTTCTTCTTCAAACAGTTTGCTCAAAATCCCTGACTCACCTACTGACAGATGGATCAAAGTTGTTCCATGGAAACTGCAGTGGAGAAAGGAACCATCTCATTCTTTTATGATGCAAACTTCCTTCATATATACTTTTCATCAAAATTTCATGTCCATGAACAACCCAATAGACTATAATCAGAATGGATTTTGAGAAGTCGAGTGTCATTACTTGGATGCTTATATACATCCTTCATTCTCCCAATGAAATATTCACAAGATACAACTCTTAGTTAGACTTGTGTAAGCACAGAGAACACACTGAATAGTTAACAGTGCCTGTCTACCATCAAGTGCTGACTTTCTTTTTGCATGACAAATATTCATACAAATTCAAGACTAACCTTTGTTGTTTTATTCTTAGTAAGTATTGATAATTAGTGGGTCTTACACAGAAACTCTTAAGTCTGACCATATGAATCTGATGGAGATTTATTTAAAGTGAACATACCAGTCACTTAGCTCACCCATGATACTCGAGTTTGAGAGCTTCTGAAAGTATTCTTACCAAAAACTTCCATAAATTTCCAATCTGGTGGAGGTAAGCTTGCCTTCTGCTATCACTTTCTAGGCGTCCTCATAACTTTTTAGAAAAAAACCCTAAAGGTCACAAGATATGGTTGGTAATCATTTCACAGCAGCCCTAGCACAGTGATGGCTATTTGTGAATGCTCTAAGGCCCATTAACTGTTTGGAAGGCAGAAGTTCTCTGGATACTGCACTGCTAAATGTTTACAGGTATGGGTAATCATTTCCAGGGTATACACCGAGCCTGACTGCTTCCTGCTTGTCTAGGTCTCCTGAGACACTGCTGTAACAGGACTATTTTGGCAAAGCAATGAACCACCCTCCCAAGAGCCAGCTTCTCAGAGCTCCAGTTCAGCTCACACCTGGAGCACAGGTGTAAGCTTGTTTAAACATTAACAGGGAGAGAACTAACAGAAACACAACGGGAAATACCTCGTCTCAGTCCACTGGCAACAACACAACCGCAAAGCAAACTTGTTTGTTCATTAATGCAGCAAACCCAAGGAGAACTGCCCATTGACAAGGGTTGGAGCAAGTGAAGAGTATCTATGTGTATTAGAGGGAATTCTCAGCATTCAGAAAAAGCTAACTATAAACCCCGAAGGACTAATGAACTGGAATCTTTCCCAGCTTGAGAGATAGCATGTAACCTGATCAAAATCAGCGCTTCCACAAAGGGAGGTTGTTACTGTTAAAGCATCAGGGATGTTTCTGGAAAGACAATTATCCTGTCGGAAAATGTGGCTTTACTTAAGTCACAAATTTCTAAGGAAAATATCAACTTCAGCAAAATTTTTTTCAATTTTCCTCCTAGAAAAAATGAGATTTATTTTGATCCTGAATCAGTAATTCTCTTCAACTGCACTTGAAGTCTTAATGTTGATATGAAATCTTCACTCAAAATGGACATTTTAAATTAACTTTTCAAAACATTAGATTCAGATGCATCTGAATCACTTTTCCCAGAAAATTCCATGCTGAAAACACCAATATTTTAATTTTCTCTCACATTTCAGATGGAATAAATTTCTACCATTTCAAAATTCTCTACGGAAAAGAAATTCTGACCCTCTCCAGCAAGATCTCAGACTTCACTTTCACTGTATAAATCAGAGGTGACTACAACAATCTCTAATGACAGAAGCAAGAATAAATTCCATTTTTCTCCTCATTTTTCAGAAGTGGCAAGTAAATTCATAGCAATGAGAGCTGCAGGTGCTGAGAACTGGCATAATTTCAAATTATTCCCTATGATCTTAGAGTATCTAAACTAAAATCAGCGTTCAGCATCAAAGATCAGTCCTTTAATTCACTGTGCCAATAAAAGTCTGTCAACACTGTAGATTGTAAATGAATGTAGACATACTAGAGCTCCTTTTTAAAAGCAACTTAGGATACCACAAACACTAATTCAACCTGTTCCTCAAGTAAAACATTGGCCTGCTGAGTGCTTGTACTTTGAGACTGCAGGCAAGTCAGAAAGTCAATTCTGTGACAAATGCCTTCCTACTCTCTTTCTTCTTTCTACCTGTTTCCAACATTTTGAAGCAGTATTGTTTGCTTGCAGGCTGCTTTCTGAAGCTGCTTCCTTCAGCTGCCTGCTGAATCCAGTGGGAATCTTTCCACTGATTTTAACTGGAGTGGGATCAGGCCCTAAATAAGTAGTGAAGGAATCCCTAGACTTACAAACTGAACAGCTGTCTCTGGATTTCCAGAAGAAAAGTTATTCCTGCAGCTGTTTTCCCCTAAGTACCATCGCTCCAAACTGTAACACGACTGGAGGGAGGGGGAGGAAGGTGGAATCTTAATAACCCATTAAAAAGGAGTGTGGGCCATTGCGCAGCAGCTCTTTCAGTTCTACTCATGCAGGGTCACTGCTGCCAGGCTCAGACAGCCCTAAGGGCACGGGAAAAGTCGTCTTCTTGTTTTCACATCTCCTTCACGGAATGGATAACGAGAGGGAGGGAGGAATCGGCTTTTGAGTTAATTAGCACCATGAATAGACAGCTGCATTGTCATTAAAAGTTCAAGAAGTCATCAGGGTCGTCATTGAACTGCAAGATGTACACACACGCACACGAGGCACACGTCTAAGCCTGGGGTTTTAGCAGCTTGCTCGGCTCTGATTTTCCCCTACCCGAAGGGGTACACTTCGAGTCAAAAACACTGGACTGTTGTAGCTCTGAGGAGAAGACAAGCATAAAGGCACTCCCTCTGAATAGCAGTTGTTCATTCCCTTGGAAGTGCTTAATTTCACACTTAATATACCAACTAATAATACTTAAAATAGTTACACAGCTTTTTTTTTCCCCGTGAAAAAACAGAGGTGTGGCTTACAAATGTATGGTTTCACGTTCACCTCTAATATTCTGTGGGATAAGCAGAACCCCAGTTTACACCACCAGGCTGTTGGTGCACACTGTTTCCTTCCACTGCTTTCACAAGCACGGAAGCCCAGGAAGAGCAAGTGCACATTAGCAAACTCAGAAATGAGCACGTATGAATAACAATTAAAAGATAAAGCCTCTAAAATGTCAAGGACTGCTATTAATGAGATCTGGAGCAGTGCTAGCCTCAGAGAGTCACAAATTGGCTTAAAAACAAAACCAACAAATTATCCAACTATGCAAAACAGCCACAGATTACATTCCCATTGACACAGATTGCAGTAACATTTTCTGGTATGGGATTTTAGAGAAAACGCACCATGACAAGTAAGGATTTCCCTGCCACCTTCCAAACAGGGCAGGGAAGAAACATAATCTTGAATAGCTGAAACATTACTTCTTCTGCAGAAAGCAGACTGGCACTGCCTGCTTCTGTCAAATTTAGCTTTGCTGCCTATACATTCTAAAACCAAAATGGATCCGAAACTGCTATGACTATAGCAAAATCTCACCAAAACAGTTTTCATTTTCTGGGTAAAAGGATTAGAGATGCTGCTTGCTCTTGCTGTTAAACTGGCAGGCAAACATGTAGCTAGCTCATGACTCTACAGTTCCATTCAATGCTTGGTCTTTGCCAAGGGAAATTACTCTGGGAATACAGAAACCAGACTTTTTTTTTTTTAATTTTAACCATTATAGCTCTGTTGATTCCAGTGTACACTGGTTGTCCACATCACTGAATTTCAGTATGTCTGTGACAATACAGCATGTTACAGCAACTCTAGCAGAGATAGTCCCATGAGGAAAAAAGATAGAACAAAAAGCTATAGTCCAAAATTCAGTGGGGAAACAACATACATAAGCATTTTGGTTCTAAGTGTCCCAATTAAGAGGGTTGCTGCAAGCTCTGATGGATTTCATCAGAGAAGGCAGCCAAGTGGGCTAAGCAACTCCTCTTAAAAGACTCCTCTGAATTCTTTCTCTCCCATTCAGGACCTGGGTATTATTTTGAACAAAAACTGTCTTTTCCACATTTTTCAACGGTGCAACCTGGTGATGCTGCCTGAAAGCACCACCACAACATTTCAGTAACAACTTTGGTCAATCTTTCCTTGTTGGTCCACATATATGTGGAGGAATATGTGCTGGAAGGAACACTGACATGTGCTGACCTTATGACAGTCTGAAGAACAGATAAAGAAACAAAAAAGTGCACAAAAAAGTGAACCCCTGGGTGTGCCAAAACATCTACCACTCTGGAATCCTGTTCTCTTCACTCTCCTGTCCTTGTGTCAAAAAGACAGCCTAGTCAGGATGTGTGTAAGCAATGTCAAATTCAGAAGAGGAGAGCTTTGAACAGCACAAAGGACAAAGTTTACGTCAATGGCCCAAGCTGCCACACTGCATAACAGACAAACAGGAAAGCAGTTTCTGAGACAGGAGGGAAAGAAAGACCCCGTGCTTTCCTTTACCCAGTTCTTCCAACAGCCATTAGTACTAGAGGAAATCAGTATGAGAGGAGGGCATTCGGAAACAAACATGAGATCTTGCACTGACAGGAAGGAACCTATTGGCTTGAAAACTTTCCGGTACTAGTGAAAGCTTTGTTTGCCATACAGCCAAATACACCAGACAGGTGCTGTCTGTGTCTCTCAATCTACATCATTTCTTCAATCAATTTAAACATGGGATTGGAATAAAGGCCAGTAAGGACCTGCTTCCCACTTTGCTTGCTGTTTTTTCAAAAGCATCAGTCTTCTGGGAAGGACAAATCTCCTTGGGATCAAGCTGGCTGTGCTTGTCCAGCAGGTTCCTGTTGAGTTGCACAACATAAAGGGATGTAGGGCTCTGAAACACACGTATTTATTAGTCCTAGCCTTATAGTCCTGTAATAATTTGGCATTAGGAGAATCCTCAGAACAAAATATAAGTAAATATATGATTTTCTTCCTGTTGGCCTCCCAGTCAAACAGAAGAGCAAAACAATACTCTGGGAAGCTCAAGAGATAGCTATACTTCAGAATGCATGTGGGAGCTAGATTAGACATTCATCCAGATAAGAAAAATAGCCTCCAGAGTTGAAGTAACAAATGCCTCCAGTTTTGGAAAGAACTTAAAACTGCAGGGTTTGAATTAATCTCTAATTACAAGGAATTAAAATGAGAGCCTCAGAAGAGGGAAAGTCAGTATCCTCCATCAGGCCTCTGGGAGGTATATTTTATCAGCATCAGAACTCCCTGGATGATGCATGTGACTCACTATCACAGGCTCTGCTGCAGGGTACTTGTTCCAAAGCAAAGGTGTTAAAGCCTTTGCTCATTGGCTATTTGCCACCAGAACTGGTCGAGCTTCTCTCCAAATGGATAATATTCCACTAAAACCTTCCTGTGATAATTTGGGGTCTCTTAAAGTACCACCTAGGTGTTCTGTCTGACATTGTAGAATCCTCTATTTCTGTGCTTCTCTGCAAAGCTGCAAACTGTTACATAGTGGGGGAAAGCAGGACAGCTGCTTAGTTCTATTGAAAATATACTGTCTGTAGAGAAGATGGAAACAGACTTACTTAAGTCTCCTTTTTATCTTGATCCTCTAAGGAAATAACCAAATGAATCCTTAATCTTCACCCCTTTGGGGATTTAAAAAAAAAAAAAAAGAAAAGAAAAAACTGACAGGTACTGCTCTTCATATTTAGAGAAGTAAAACAAAGGGCTTAAGAACTCATCCTGCCATTCCCCCAGCACAATCATTTGTAATATTAAAGTTCTTGCACAGGAACTGCAGCTCTTGTCTTCCCACGCTTCTCTGGGTTTGTGATTTTTGCCCTGCAGGATGCTAAGGGAGGGCCGGGTATTTGTGGCTATTGAAGTACTGTACTTGATGGCTACTTAAGTGCCCCAGGGATCACTTTGCTATTTACTTCCTTTTGGACTGATCCACTTCACCAAAGTATTTAAGATATTCATTATTGCAAGTACTACGCTTTTGCATGCAGTGTGGTCTCTCAACTAGTGTCTCCTGTTTCTTCTTTTCCCTACCCCACATTCTCCCAAATACCAGAAAATTTTCAGCTTTTAGCTCTGCACCATATGTAACATATTATTTATTGGAGGAAATAATTTACTGAGGAACATACCCGTGTATCCTAATCCAGAGGTGAGTATGATAAACAAGGAGGATGTTTCATTCTTAAAGAAATTTAAAGCAGGTGAGCAACCTCACACTACACAAGAGCTGGTCTAAAAGCTCTTTCATACTGTCACCTCAGTTCCCTTTAATCTGCAATGTGGGTTTCTCTGGACCTAGGAAAGGCAGGCGGGATATTTATAGCAGTGTCAGATGAGACAGGAAGTAGGGAACTGGGGTGGGTGCTTGGAAAGTGTATAAAGGGCTTGGAACATGGGGACCAGCCTAGAACTCCTTCCTCCAAAGGAACACAGAGCTGAAGAAGTATCTAGGGAATAGCTGGTTTTCTACAGATATCCTCTGGCTCACTCCTTCTCTACCTGTTCCCTTTCCAACACCAGCCATTTCCCGTGTTTCAAAGTTAAGCGGAAGTTTTCCATTCTGTGGTTTTCCTGTCTTGCTACAAGCAAGCACTTTTTTCCCTTATATTTTAACTCTTTGAAGACCAACAACAAAACCTGCTCACCAGAGGGAGAGCTTCCTAATTACAGCTGATCCACGAAATTTGGGAGAGCTGATTAAACATCAGAGGAGCAAGATCTTTGCTTGTTCATTTATTCACTGAGCAAGAAAGACTGAACTTGTTGTCTGAACAAATGCTCCAGTGCTCTTCTATAGAAAATTAACAGACTAACATAATGCCAGCAGACCTCCCTGCACACTGCACTGCAGTAACACCCAATACTGAGGGAGAAAAGGAAAAAGATGTTGAAGTCCCCATACTGTAATTAAAATGCAGCATGAGAGAGTTAAAATTCAAATCTTTCATTCTAGACCAGCAGGAGTTTGGGTCAATTTGAATATGGCCCTGTGGAATAGAAGTACTCCTGTTTCCTATGTGCTGTTGTGCTACTTTTTTTTTTTTTTTAATGAATCAGTAGAGAGTAAGAAGTAATAATGTGTTGCCTTCATACTGTTGCACCTGATGTAGCCATCACTACCAGTACAAGCATTGTGCAACTTTGGTGCAATTTATAGCTGCTTTGCTAAAAGTACCAGTGACCATGCAAACCAGCAGACAGCTGGGCCTCTTCATGTCAAAGTCAAGGAATTAAGAAGGGAAAAGTCTATGGAATCTCTTTTTCCTCCTTGGGCTCTTTTAACATATTTTTTTTTCACCTCTCCAATAAACCAGTTCTAAACCAGCAGGCTTACGGTGTTCTGACACTTTTAAAACAGCTGGATGTCTCAGGAAGATTGTAGATTTTTTATTAGAGTGTGTATTTTTGCCTAGAATCAATAACAAATATATACTGAACCATGATGGCTCTACTATTTGCACACTCTCCTTTTATCTCCTGATTGCAGTGGAGCAGGCTACTACTTCATTTATATCAGAAGTGCCTTCAGACAACATCTGACTTAATTTCATTTGCTTCTCCTGCTGCACAGTCTCCACCATCTTCTAGCTAAGCAGTATTTTCCTTACAACTCACCTGGCAAAAATAAGAGAATACCAAACCCTGCATACACACTCATGCAACTTGCATTTCTTGAAGGGCTATTTGAAGGAACTTGGCATTCATTTGAATGGAGGAAGGCAACATATTGTCCAGATAGAGGAAAGTGCATGTGCCCTGTTCATGGCCAGTCCAAACAGCCAGGTTTTCCCAAAACCCAAGCCTTGATTGCCAGTCAGAAATGAACATGCTACAGACTGTCGGAGATCAATGAGTAGAACATCAGATTGATTTGTGTAGGTTCTCCTACTTACATGTTCCCAGAAGCCCAAGTACACATTCACTCTCCTGGATGGCTAAGGTCCACCTCAGGTATGCCCCACCTAGTTCACATAGTTCCAGACAGGGTGGCCTACTATGTGTCACAGCTAGTGATTCTTCTTATCTTAAACAGCCTGTATCTAGTTCTTTATCAATGTTCTATATTGGATCTCTAACTTCTCCAGTAATCCTTCTCTCCTTCCTGTACTCTAAGACTAGTCTCTGAAGGGCCTTTGCCACTCCTACAGCTCCCAAATACCTTCTCCCATTACAACTTTCCCATTGAGCCTATTGCTGTGGTCATTCCCGCTCCATATTGGTAACTAGGTCGGATTTTAGATCGTGAATAAGAGGGTGTAAATTCATTTAATCCACCTTGGTCTCATTTATCTTGGGTCCAACATCAGTCTAATACTTTCAAATAGCAGAAATTTGAAATTCACCAGTTAATGTTCTTTTCTCAAGCTATTCCAAAGCAAATTCAGTTTAGACCTAGTTTTAAATAAAGACCTAGCTCACTATGAGCAAATAGCATTGGTAGCAGACTTAATGGTGAGCAGGGCAGTGATAAAAGCCTCAGCAGTGTGCATCCCTCCCAAGTACCCTGAGTACTTCTACACAGTGTTACCAAAAAGGTTGACTTTCAGCTCTGCAATTTGCACGGAGTGTTCTGTGCCACAAAGCTGTGGAGAAGCTGAAACAGTCTTGCAACAGTTCCAAATGTAGTCAGCTTTTCTGATCAACCTTGTGTCGCAGAAGTCTACGTAAGGTGTGAATAGCTTATAGAGTAGTAAGAGTCCAATAAAGTTATGCCAGTAAAATTTCAAGTGTCACATGTGTAAGTTCTTCAGAGGTTTAGATGAGCTACAGTTGGCCCTTAATGAACTCTGCATTTGCTTAACTAATTGGTGCTTGAAGGCACAATTTTCCTCTCATACGTTACTTCATTTCACCAGCGTAATTTGCTTCCAATTTATATCATCATGTGACAGACAGAACCATACCCTGAAAGTCTACAGCAATAAGCACCACATTAGAGCAAAAGCCTCTTCATCTTCAGCTGAAAAAAAAAAAAAAATTAAAAGGAAACTCTAACATAGGCACTGTAGACATTATTAGGACCCAAAATAAGTTCCTTAGCTTAGTCTGGTTCAGAGTTGGCAAACACAGCGTGCCTGGTGTTGACTGCTACCTCAAACCAAGCTGTCCTCTCAGGTTACCAGCCTTTACAAACTTCCAGAAAGCATCTGGTGGAAGTTTAATTTAATGACAAGACCTCCGGCCCAGACCAAATGGGCTCCTAACTTCAGTGATGCATGCTTGGTTGGACTACATAACAGCACCACATGGTATTGGAACTGTGAGGAAAAAGAAATACGACCTTAGAGAACACTGGTACATCATAAAAATAAGTTTTCATCTCAATAGTTTTAACATCCAATTAAGGCCAAGGTGACTCACTGAGTGCTCCTATTAAAAATTCTTGGTCCCACGCACCGTGGCTGGGACTGCACTTGAGTACAGAGATCCATTTCATCACATGCAAATCCAGTTGCCTTATCTAAGAAACTCTGAAAGCACAGGACTAAATGTATATAGTGTCTTGGAAAATGTGAACTCCATGGATGAAGCTGAGAATTAATTTGTCACCTTGTGCCACTTCTCCAATGGTCAAACAATCAAATCTGTTCATCCTGAAAAACAGATATGAACAAAGCAGGTCCTTCCCAAACCCAGATAAAAACTTTTTCCAAGCTAAAAAATACTATTACTGCATATGGCTGTACATAACTATGTTCCCACCAGCCCACTCTTTCCAGATATATTAGAAGAGCAATTGGCAGGTGAAGAGTTCTAAAGAACATGTGGGAAATCAATGAAAATTAGAAGGAAAGAAATGTCCACATAAAACAAGCAGCTCCAAGGCTTAAGTTTAGAACATCTGGCTCTCTGCTGGCTCAGAGGTCTTGCTGGAGATACTTTCTGCAGGAAATCTGTAGCAAGTTTATGCAATAGTAAAATAATATAACATTCTGCACCACATCTTCCAAACAGCAATTTCCACCACTTTTATTTTTTAATACATACATCTGGAGAAGTGAGTAACTTCAGATCCTACAAGGTAATCTCCCTCCTCTCATATGGACTTAAATTGCAAATTTAAAAAAAAATCCAACAAAGAAGCAACTTTTATTTCTGCTTCTACTAAATAGGACAATTCAGTTGAGAATGGCCATCTTTTGTCAGAACACATGACCAGGTACAAGGAACACCCTTTTTCACCACAGTTTTTACCACAGACATTGGAATTCCATAAAAGTTAAACAAATCTCAATTTCTTCCCATGTAAAATGAAATTTGCAGTAATTTATTTTTTAATTTTTTTTAAGCTTTACAGAACACTTCTCAGATTTCCTGTCTCTAAAATGCCTCAAAGGGAAGTCCAGTCTAAAAATAAAACCACACTATTACTTCCTCAAGAAAAGTCTGACTACAAAGTGGATACAATACTTTTGCAACCATTACCATGACAGGTAACCTAAAAATGTGTTTTACATTCAGCTCAACTCAAAAGATTGGTATAATTAATTGGAACTAGTTTATTTTAATTTTTGAATTAATTTGGAAGACCTTACCTGTGACCTCGCTACAAAGAACATAAATTCAAAATCTCATATATGACCAAGTTGTTCTGCATATCACCTTTCACTTATAAGTGAGAAGGTAGAATGATCAATTCTAGGAAACCAACGAAAGGGCAGGTTTCCAATTAGGTGCTTAGAGTCTGGGCCAAAAAAAATTCAAAAGCTTCCTCCTTCTCTGCTGTTTATTCCTTGCTCTTCTCCTGTCACATTCTCAGTTCAAAGGATGGGAGCCACTGCAGGTGTTGTGAACTCAGTGCTACTGGCACAGGAGGATGGAGTGAAGAATGGCTTCCATAGCACCACGGGACTCTTAAGAGCTTACCTTCACCTCCCCAAAGTTTGCTAACTTCCACTCATCAAGACTCAGGCTATTTAGAACAGAGAGGAGCACTACCCTCTGGCATCCTTGCTGAAACAGGTATTTCTTACTCCAACACAAACCATACAAAGGAATGTTATTCTGAGCTCCTTTGAACTTTGGTAAGAGACAGCTAATAGTGGTACAGCTCTTTTCTAAAGTATATGCACAAGATGAAAGTAAGATAACTGTGGAGTGGCCAAAGTACTTTATCACTTACAGACTCGTTTGTCAAATCCAGTCTGCAATTTCACATATTTTCCCCTCTTTTTTTTTTTTCTTTTTTTTTTCTTTTTTTTTTTTTTTTTTTGNAAAGAGGATGTGGGGCAGAGAGGGCCAGGCAGGAGGTGTTTTCCAAATCTGTGAATTCAACATTCAGCAGTCAAACTCAAAAGTTCCTGCTGCTCCTGCAAAAAAAAAGGACAAACAAGTCCCTTTCATGTGAGCTATGTCCAGCTGGAAATGTCACAGCTTTGTCACAAAGGAACAAAGCATGCCTGGTGTCTGTTCTTTCAAAAGATCCCTTAATTCAAACAAAAGAAAAATATTCACATCTGGAAGGGGTCGTGGACTGAGGGCGGGAGTGGAGGAAGCAAAGTTCAGATGGCAAGTCATAGCAGTTGCAGTTTGTCTAATTATTGTACTGCCTGTTCTGGCACTTATTGATCCAGTTAAAAAAGAAAGCCAAGAGTTAAAACTGCAACGTTATTATTGATTGGCCTCAGAGGGCCAGATAAGACACACCTCTTCACTTCTGTTCCATTCATCATGCTGGAACATTCAAGCTCAGTGAAAAGACCCCTTATGACCAGACTGGCCGTAGTGCTTCTTTTTTTTTTTCTCCCCTCCTTTTTAAAATTTTTTAAAAAATAAAATTGTTATGTATGAGATCTAAGCTTCCTTTAGAAGACCACAACCTTCACTTTCAAAGGATGTACATGTTGAAATCCTGCCCTTTCCAATAGGTTTATTTGACCATCTGTTTCTGTAAAGATTAAAAACTTCTAATGACTGCAGGGTTGGGAGGCTGCATCAGAACTGAGCCACTGGAAGGTGAAAAATTAGAGGAGAAGAAGATAAACTTGACAGTAGGACTGGCTAGGCATGAAATGCCAACAGTAGAAGTTTGCATTATAATCCTTAACTAAAAGTTTTCTCCTTCTTCGAAATTCAGTTCTTCTGAAGACGAAAAGCCTCTCCAAGGCTGCCACCTAGCTAGTTAATTTCTTGTATTGTTTTAGGAGCTATTTTAAAAGCCTCTTTTGCTCCAGCTCTTACTGCAATGACTCCTCCCTTTAGAGCTGGTATTTTGTCAGGAGTTTCAAGAGCGATAAAAACTTGCTGCCAAGTCCCTTTCTTCCCCACAATGTGTTTTATAACCCAGCGTGTAGTTTAGTCTGTCTAAACACTGCACTAGTACACTGCCATCAGTTTCCATGGAGATGATTAACTCCTCCAGAGCCAGAAAGCTTTAGTGTGCTTTTTGCCCTTTCCACATATGAAGAATATGACAGCATTTACTAAAACCAGCCTGCAGAAGCATCATATTTTCCAGACAGTTCTAGCAAATGCAAGGATTTACTTTTGCTCCAACCCATCACTGAGCTGCAGTCTTTACCAAACTTGCATTCAAGTCATCTACTGGAACAAGTTGCTCTTTCCCCTCATGCTTCTCCTCTTTGGCATTGCTGTGATGTCTGAAGGCATCACAGGCCCACAGACATCAACTTTTTGAACTGTTATGTCTTAGAGCAAAGCCAAAGCTTGAGATTTAATTATGAGTCCAAAAGAGAGAAAGGAAAACTGAAGGAGATGACTGAACTCAAACAGAACAGAAAACAGAAGACTTTATGCCCTAACGTTTAGGAGCACTGTTACATGAAACTTCATAGTTTACTATACTCCTAGTCACTTACACATGTGGTAAAAATACACTGTCAGTGTGTATTCATTACAAAAATTTATTTAACACCATTTTAAGAAGTTGAATTAAACTGAAAACTACTCTCAATCTAGTATAACATGATCTAATCAGAGCAAGAAAGTCGACCTACTCCCAAAATACAGGTAATCAAGGCCACGTGTTGCCATCAGCTTTAGTTGTGGAAAAATGGTTTCCCAGTCCCACTTTCACAGAAAGGACAATCTCTCTGGCAGTTGCCACTTAGGTGGCACACTTGTTGATCCCAATTATGAAAATGGCAACAGAACTTTGAATACTGCAGTTTCCTGGAAGAATCACCCAGTATAAAGCTATTTTATAAATGTTTTCCAGGCTATCATCACTCAAGCAAATTGTAACCTTTCCAGCACTTTTAACATGTAATGAGTGTTTTAGCATTCAAGAGCAGACACACTATATAAACTAGAAATTAATAACCAGGCATAACTACGGTTTCTGTAGAAGAGCTAAAGGCAAGAGATAGCCTTGGCAAAAGATCTTAACTTGAAAGAGCCACTGTGAGGGTTCTTAGCAATGGGTGTTCTGCTGCAGTGAGAATTAGTTCCTACTTGACTTTCATAGCAGTTCCTAGGAGGACTTCTTTACAGACTCCAGTACCACGGGGGTACCAGCAGTGCAAAGTCCTCCAACTCCTTTTATGCTGTGCTAAGAGAACCTACAGAGAAGGTGGGGGACTTCACTTGTGCCATCCACTCACGACTGCTGAAGTGACAGCCTGGTTTTATCATTACATGGACATGTGTCCAGTATTAACTCAAAGGACATCACTAATTTATTTCATATACTTTGACAAAGAACACTTACCAAGCATAAATCATATTTTGTTTGCCACCCTTGGTTATAAACAAACCAAAAACCTTGAGACCAAAGTCTCTACTACCACCTCCTCAGAGATTTTTGATGGTGTCCTTGTCTCCCACCTAAAGTTAGTGTAGTGAAGACCTGAGGAGGATCCTAAAACCCATAGCAGAGAACATCAGTCAGGATCCAGTAAAAGTGTTTTAACTTTCCCAAAGGCATGAACATTTGCATAGCTCTCAAAGCTGCAGAGATCACAGTATAACATGCGGAAAGTGTGGAGACACTTGTTACCTGCGTCTCCAGCGCTTCCCCAAGTTACAGGCGCAGCACCCTGAGCCTGTGTGAGCCGCACCTCCAATACCAGCCGCCACGGGCTGTTTCCTGGCTTGGAAGAAACCATTCTAACCCTGTCTCCTACTTTTTGCCACCAAGTTGTGGAGGAAATTTTGGCAGCCCACACCTCCAATTGTGTTTTTGTCCAGGAAACACGCCACTTCAACAACTACTGATTTCCTTAAAGTACTTCTGGGGAGAGGCTGCTGCGGCTGCCGTGGGACAGGGCTCGGGAAGGCTGGGCGAGGGTCCGCCACCGCACCCCTCTCCTCTTACCCACCCAGGCGTCAGCGGCAGCCACGGAGCCAAACGTGATCTTGAAAAGCCGGGTCACCCCTCACCACTTTAACCCGCCGCACCTCTGTTTTCACTGAGTGACTCGCGGGACAGCGGCTTCCTTGCGGTGACAGCCCGGGAACTTGCTAGCCGCCCCCACACCGGGAGCCCTCCCGGCCCGGGCGGCTGTGGGGCCAGGGGTCGCCGCCGGCGCGGCACTTACCGATGTCGGAGTTGCAGAAAGCGTCCTGCGGGTGGATGGGGACGCAAGTGCAAGCCTCCACCACCAAGTCCCGCAGACTCCAGCTGCAGAGGAACACGACGAGGAAGCTCAGCCACGCCGTCATGTCGCCTCCGAGGTGTCTCCTCACTTCTGCGGAGCGGGAGGCGGCTGCTGTTGCGTTCGCCCGACTAACCGCCCGTGCGCCCGACAGCCCAACAGCCCGTGCGCCGCGACTGCCCGTCCGCCCGCGCTGCCGCTCTCTCTGTCTCGCTGGCCTCGNACCCGCCGCCCCGGACACGACCCGCGGCCCCCTGGAGTCGCGGGGGGCTGCGACCCTCGGAGAGGTACCGGCGGTACCTCCGTCCCCAGGCGGTCAGTGCCCGGGCGGGTCTGGCCCCGCGGAGCCCCCGCCACCCCAGTCAGGACCTGACTCCCCGGGGCCGCCCCGCGCAGCTCCTCGGGGTGCGAAGGGGTACCTGGAAAACATACGCGGGGTTTACGGATCGCTTGGAAAGCTTAGGCTGTTTCCCTTGAAATCGTCTGCGCTGTCTGCAAGCTGACTTAAACTGAAGGCGGAGGGGACACGGTATTCCAAAGAGCTTCCAGACAGCGATCAGAAAACGCAGGAGTGAAGTGTGCTGCTTCTTTTCCTATTTCCCTCTTTCAACAGGCAGTGGAAAGAGGATGGAGGAAAAGAAGGACAAGACCTAGCTGAACTGTAAACCAGGATTTTGCCCTGCATGTTTTTAATCCTGCTCAAATGCTCCTTCTGTCATCCCACCACCATCACCCATGACTTCCTCTTTTCAGGGCTTTCAGGCAGAAAGGGGTCATAAACGGCTAAAACCAAGCTGGAAAAAGCAGTGTCGAATCTACTCAGGCACTCCCAACATTTAATCTCAAAGTATATTTTAGCAGAGCAGCTTTAGTGGAATTTATAAAAATGTCCTGTTTGTTTTGTTTTCCCTTATCCCCTTTCGGAGCCATAAATTTCTGTCAGCTGTAGAAATGTAAATGTTATAGAAGAGATGGGACTCTAAGGAAAGAGATTGCCAGCTGCGAGAGACAGCCTTATTATCCTGCAAAGGGGACGGAGGGGTGATTAATCACAGTATCAAACCAGTGTATATAATGTCAGAGTACTTTCCACAGGGTTTACAAGACTTAAGCGTGTCTAGTTATAAATTATGCTGGTATTAATGGCCAGGGACCAGCTGTCCTAAATTTCTGAATAGTCAGCTAAGTCTTTAGATTTACAATTCTGCTCCATCTGGGTGAAGCACAGCCTGCCTACACGTTTTCTTTAATCATATCGTCCATATAAAGTTAACATCTCCCATCTTATGGAAGCACAAACTTTTATTTGGAGCACGGGTAGACAAAAGCTTCAACATGGGTGTTGTCAGTAGGGATCAAGGTTACAATGACAGACAACCTGTGTTACAACTTTGCCTCACTGTGCTGCAAATCCCTGTGTAATGGGATAATAGTGATGGGAGCTGCTCAGGAATGTGTATTAGTGAATACACTGAAAAAATTAGATGGTATGGAGATGCTAACGGGTCATATAAGTATGTATGAGACAAAGTATTAAACAGGTCAATTTAGACACGTCACTGTCTGAATCATTGGCCCCAAACTGCAATACAAGAAGCCCTATGCAAAGAACCATTTTAGGTACTTGGACTATCTGTTCGAGGTGCTACAACTGAAGTTGAATCCATCAGATTGGATGGACTGACATTTCAGTGTCACAGGGTGTAAACAAGTAACAACTCTACCAACTTCCAGAGTAACACAGAAGAAAAACGAGGTGTGTCTGGCACTCTCATTTTTGATTTGTTGTTGTAAAAAGTCTGATATCACCAACATCATGATACACCTGGTCTATTAACATCTCAGATCAATATCTGAGAGAAGTGGAGTTATTCCAAAACCTGACACTGCTGTAAATACAGGAGAGTTTGGCCCATACACAACTAGATTATAATCACAGCTCCAGCACCACCTCCCTTCTCTCTCTGGCCAAGTAACTCCTCTGAGTGTTTCTTCATTTCTATAATAACACCTTTCCTGTGTGTTCCGAGGACTAACAAGCTAAATGCTTTGTAATAAGCTTTTAAGCTGTTGGGTGCTGTGTAAATGCTGAGTATCTGTGGTACACAGATGCGTGACACATTCAGAGAAAGAAACCCTTCAGTCACCTTCTCAATTTCTAAAACAGGAGAGGAAGAGGGCTAGAAATTACTGGAGTTCCACAAGGCCCTCAAAGGTATGGAAGTAACTTGTTTACAGTGAGTCTGACCAAGCTTGTTAAAATTACACCAAGTTTGTGCTGATTGCAGGAACTAGTTCACTTTTCAGATACAATCCAGAGAAGTAACAGGATCAAAAGAAGTGACACAGTTGATCCAGCGGTAGAGCACATCTGTTTGGAAGGGGTGCAGACTGTCTGTATCCCACTGTTTGGGAGGTGATCCAGAAATTTTTTAATGCATATATTTTTGGAGTAGCCTGGAGTAGTTGTGCCTGTGCTTGGTTAGGGCTTAGCTGGTTCACCTGCTTTTTTGACATTTAGATGTTCTTTTTCCAAGAGATTAACTTCTCTACAGTAGCAGAGATGTAGTTTTTTTCAGCCAGGACTGGTTACTGTGCAATAAGAACAATATTTATTTGCCGCCTAAAGAGTACATTTCACACACGGAAACCAGAGTGCCTTATTTTTGTAAATTATAGGTTACTCAGGAAAGCTCAATCCGTCCAGTGGCCTGCTCAAGACCTTTGTTAAATCATTTAACCTGTATATTCATTTTATCATCTGTAAATAGAGATATTGTGCATTATCCTTGATAATAGCTATTAGATATTTGATATTCACCTCTCCGCTTTAAGACCTACCAGTAAAGTGAACTCTGGAAGGGACAGGCAGGGATTCTGAGTGTTTATTTATATGAGAAGATATTGATAATGATGTCAGAGTAACACAGAAATTTAATGAAAGAACTGAAAGGAGAATTCTCTCTGGATTCCCGCTCTCTGCCCTATCTTCATGGGAGAAATTGTGAAAGGAAAAAAGTAAAATGAAAAACTATCATTCTGCTCTTTTGCTCAGATAAAACTTTAAGCCTTATATGGCCATAAAAATGTAGCAGAGAAAGAAAGAGAAAATAAAGACCTTGATCTTCATATGAGAAAATTAGAATTCACGTTTGGTTAATGTCACCAAATAAAGACATCTATGTTATTCCAGTCCCCCATCAAGAAACACACTGTTGAACACAATTAAGGATCTCTCTGCTTTACTGGGCAGCCACACAACTTCATGCTGTGATCTTGTCGGATCCCACAAGCTAAGCATGACTGGGCTGGGTCAATAGTTGGTGTGAAAATTGCTAGGGAAAGCCATGTCCCGCAGGTGTTGACTGAGCAAAGTATCCTTCTTCCCTCCGTCCTGCAGGACTGTGTGCAGACAGTGCTAGGGGGCACTGTGCTGCAAGAGATGGTTGCATCCTTTGCGGATGAAGCCGGGTTCTTTGCAATATCTAAGTAATTGATTATGTGGAAAAGCAAAAATATTAAGATGTGTGCCTCAGTTAAATTTCAGGAAAGAACTACCTTCTGCTTCCACCAATATTCACAGCTGTTTATGTCAAGAGCACACTAACAACATAATTTTCCTTCCAGAAGTCCTGCTTGTGGCTGGAAAGGAGCTAGGGAACTGGAGCTAGGGGCAGAGACTGAGATGAAAACACTTTGAGATATTCCTTCAAGACACATAAGGTGTTGCTGTAAATGAACTAAAGACATGTTCACTTGGCCTTCTGATCACATTTCATTGTGAGGGATACAGGCTGCTTCAGTACAGAAGGGCTTCATCAAACTACAGCTGGCCAAAATTAAAAAAAAAAACACATATGGGAGGAGAGAGAGAGAGAGATACTCGCCACTACTACCAGAGAAAAATACTCTGATATACGTAGTGGCTGAAAACACTCCAGCTCATCACCAGATCTCAGCTGGCTTAAACTGAGCATGGCATGAATAAAGTCAGGACACTTCAGCCTGCAATTCAACAGTCCTGCCTCTTCCTTAACAACATGTTAATTTTAAAAGCTTCTGAAGTGTGTTCATTTTATTATTTTAATTTTTTGACAGTAAATTGACTCAATTCATGAGCGGAGAGTCTTGCCATTAACATTCTGAATTGTCCAGCTGACAAGTTGCTCAAAAGCATTCTCTTGTCTTAAAAACTTTTCTTGAAATTGATGTTCTTCATATATTTTACACCAGCTCAGCATCACACCCTCTAGAAGGCCTCATTGTTTTTCTGCTTTTATGCAGCTGGTGGGAAAGGATAGGTGTTTTCATAGCTATCAGATGTCCTTTTTTTACAGCACGCTTATGCCATCTCGTAGGACAGTAGAGAATGGTCATGCATTGCATTAGCCAAAGATTCTTATATTTCTTGATTAGCTGTTTCTTTTTCAGTACACTGTTTATTTTCTAACCCTGTCCTTTGAGAAAATGGTTTTGTTTAAATTGTTTGTATTTGCTATGATTTATAAGTGTGAAAAACTTAAGTGTGAAAAACTCCTATTAATTCCACTACTGTATCTGTGAACTTTATATGCTATTTATATGCTATTTAAAATGAGAAGACTCTTTCTTCAAAAATGTCTTTGATTCTATAAATGCATACAAAAAAAAAAAATCATTTGATCTCTTTCTCTGAGGTTGCAAAGGAATTATGTCACCTTCCTGTCTGCAAGCCAGACATAGGTAATGCACCATCCCACACCCAGGCTTTTCATTGGAGGTACACCATTAAAACTTCATCAGCTCTAACAGTTCTATTCTGTGTTCAATCTTCAAGGATCCTTTACAGATGGTGCCCACTGAGAGTGCTCAGCCTGGGAGCAGACCACAGGCACCATGTGGCACCAGGAATATTACATTATAAAGGGTTGTGGAATATGAAATCACCCTGTTAGTAGTGCAGGGATCCTCCAGTCAGGCTGTGATGTGGCATCAGCTGCAGAAAAGTGATCAGGAAATATCTTTTAACGGCCTTATCAAGCTGAAAATGTTTCCTGCACATGACTGTAGTCTTTGGCCCAAATCCAGCAAAACACTAAGGCACATGTTCAACTTTAAGCACACAAGATGCTCTACTGAAGTCAACAGAACCATTTACATGCACAAAGTTAAATATAAGCTTAAGTGCATTTCTGGACCAGAGCCAAAGGGCTCAGTACCATGCAGGGTTCAAGCTGGGAGGCTGTGATTAGATGGTCTGACAGAATCCGGGAGGGAAGGACAAGACATGATTTGCTTGGTTCTACCTGCCTATGCTTCATTCCAAGCAATTAATTTTCTCTCATTTTTGTTTATAATAAGTCTTTCCATTTCTCTTGTTTTGCTTCTTGCTGCTGCAGCCATTTCCAACTTGAAGTTTTGTTTTTCTTTTTTAAACCCTTCTAAACTGCATCAATAGCTTTAAGTGACTGAACAAAGAGATTTCAAATAGATGAAGTGCTTTGAATGGTAATAAGAGTTGGTGTTCCCAGAGCTTTGGAGGCTCAAACTAAGCACAGAGAGAGTGAGAGCAATTGAAAATCACTTTTCTGTTGTTCCTTTGTATGAACTGGTTTCTGGCTTATGCAATGCACAGTAATTAAAATGACTGGAATGCCTCACATTTTTAAGAGAGCTTTAAGGCAGCTCTGTGGCATTGTGGCCAGCAGAGTTCATGAGCAGATTCATGGCTCTAATCGAGGTTTGACATTTCTATTTGAGTAACTTGAAGAAGACTGTATCTTTGTAGAGGCCTTGGAGGGAAGTTTGAGGAAGAAGGAGTAGACATAGAAAAGCAGTAACATTTGCTACCTGCATCAGCTCCATGAGCAGCTATGGGGCAAGTCTTCCTTTTGGTGAGACAAGAGCCTAAATGTTGGTGTGGTTGTCAGAGACCTCATTGCTTTCTCTCACTGTAGCCTTAATGTCTGGCTGAAATTCAAGTGTGGGATAGTACTTATACATCCTCTGTCACTCACTGTAACATCAGATACTTGTAGCTTCTCCTCTAGTTATTGCACAGGATATGTCTCTCTCTGTGAGAGTGAGTTTGCAGTTGAGTACTGTCCTGTGCAGTTGCTGTGTGTATTTGTGGGGTTCCGAACAGCTCCTCAATGTTTAGCAGACAAAGAGCCTGGCAGACTGGCGTGTTGCTCTGATCACAACAGATTGCCCTCCCTATGATGAGATTTACTCTGCTTCACAGTGGTAAAGGAATATCTTAGTGCTTTTTGGTCCCCCAGCACAGTCCAGAATTTAATTTTCTTTTTTTCCAATTTTGTCACTGAAGATGACTGACCACTACATCCCTGGTCTTCCCTCAAGAACTGGCCTGGCTTCTCACATGATGATTTGCCACAGAGGAGCAGAAGAGCGGAATACAGCCTTACTCAGGAGGGAAGCTGACTGACCTGACAATATGGCCTTTTTGGCATGTTGAGCAAGTAGATCCTTCTCCACTCACCTCTCTGCCTCTCACCAGCCTTCTGAAGGCATGGACTCAGCCCACTCCCTCATCTCTCAGCACAATCTTTCTCCCCTTCTCCTATGCACCAGAGAGCACTGTTGGGATACAGCGGTCTTCTCAACCCAGTGTGAATGTAGGGAGGCAGAGAAAGTTCAGTTGTTACTAGTTTCTCACCTGAAACTGCACATATTGAATGTTGTGTTAGTTACAATATTGGAGATCCCAACAGAGACTGTTGCCTTGGCATAGAATTTTTTTTATAAGTCCTAATTGACTTTTTCAATGCTTTTCTTCCTGTGTTCTCAAATCCATGCTGTATTCTAAACAGTAGCTGACTGTTCACTTACAGCAGGGCCTTCCCTCAGATTCACAGTCCCAACCAGTAGAAGCTGGGGAATTTCTGATGTGAGATTTCAAGGACATATCTCTTTCTTCTCTAGAGCAAAAGGCAGCACTTCTGTTTCCTCACTCTTTTGGAATTTTTCTTCATAAATCTTGGCATATGGTGTGAGACAACAGATGAGGAGATGGTAGATCTGCAGTCTAGAGTGAGGACTCTTATTTGTTTATTGTCTTGCTCTTCCCAAGTGTAGAATAATACATTCCTGAAAGGACCTTTTCAGGTCAGCAAGTGTGAGTTCCACACCTAATGCATTAATGTCAGGAGTGAAAAAATCAGTGTTTGATCTAGTACAGATGTGCAAAAATAGTATTCTTTCTCCACTGAAGACAGAGGTAACAAACTACAGCCCCTCTTCCCCTTTTAGTCTGACAGCCTCTATCCCCTAGTTGGGCCTTTCTGTGTTCTTCTGAGGGGTGTTTCAGTGGGGGGTACAGGAGCATGGAAAGACAATTTAATTACAAAGCTTTCTGTTGATTTAGCAAGGTAGCCCTGGCTTCCATTTCATTACCAGAGGTAACAGGTATTGTGCAACAAGAGTTAATCTGTAACTGGATACAGCGTGTCTGGAGGTGAAGCCAAGCGAGAGGGACTGAGCAAACTTCCTGTAGGTTTCATTTGCACCGAATCAAAGTATCTCTACCAGGGACTGTAGGGCTAGGATTATGATCACGGGGCTTGTTAGCAGAAGCTTAAAAACCTGGTTTCCGATACTGACAGAGTTCAACTTTTTTTGATTTTGACCCGGTTTGTAGCAAGAGCAATATGGTAGCTCACAGTTGGTGTGCTCTTGTGATGAGGAGGCACAAGGTGTGCATAAATACTTGCACCCCACTGATTCTACCCAGAAAGAAGAAATTCCAATGCAGAGCAGAGGAGTCAGTGAGAACTTCACAGAGCTGGCAGGAACCAGGGAAGTGTAGCATGTATGTACAGATTATATAGCAAGAGTTGAGCTATAACGGTACCAAAGCTTGGACACGTGCTTTGAGCAAGAAAACTCCTCTCTATAGCTTTGCTCTTAGTAACTATGCCACCAAATTTCACAGAGTGTTGACCAGGGGTTCAGCATTATCCCAAGTGCCCTGCTGTGGGATCCTGGTCTGCAGCAAGGCAGTGGTTCATCTCAAATTCTAAGAGGTTGATGAGCTTTTACCTTGAACACTTACAGAGGTAGCAGGTGTCCAACAGTGGCTTAGTACAGCATATCCTTTCCTCTCCCCATCCTCTCCCTGCACTTTTTCCTCTCCCCTCCCCTTTCCATTTTCTCTCCCCTCCCTTCTCCTCTCCTCTCCATCCCTGCTGACTGTTGTGCCTATGGCTGACAGCTGGCTACTCCACAGTAGGAGCTACTCCACAGCACAGCTCCTGTTCTTGCCATCTCCCAGTATCTGCAGCAGGGATTTTAAGCAATGCTCAAAGGAAACTGTAAAAAGAGCTCTCATTAGACAAGCCAGAGAGCCAGAAAGGTTCTTCCTAGATACCTAGCTGAGGTCAGTGAGAAAAGTGCTCTCTCATTGTGAAAGTTATGCAATGCATGGGAGGAATCTGCATTTTTAATCATGGGATAATGAATGAAAAACAACAAACGAACAGCCAAGCAACAGCAATTTCTACCAACAGAGACATAGTTCTCCAGCAGACTTTCCCCAGCACCTGACACAAAAGACAGTAGATAGACAAGCATTATATGTATTTTCATTTAAGCCATGTCTTTACGTTCCCTAGATTACAACTGAGCATTTCTTAACCAAAATCTTGCTTCCTTTTCTCTCAATTCAAGTTCTGCAAAACTATTACAAGCTTAGTGAGTGGAATTAGAAGGGAAGAATGGATGCTCAATGCCAGCAAGTCCCTATTGCAGCTAGAATAGAAGGCACTAATCTGGTCTCGCTTTTCTCACAGGACAGCTATGGGTATAGCAAGGCATTTCAATTCTCTCTCCCACTGTTGATACTGAATGAGTTATGACTGGAGAAAAGCTTTTCCCACTGATACTTTTATAAAGTCACTTTTGTTTCAAAGGATTTATTGTGCCAAAGAAGCAGGATCATCAAGAAGAGTTTGCTTCATGGAAAGAGAGGGAGCAGGCTAGGAAGGGAATTTTTTACTCCATTTGAAATTGGTTTCCCCATCTGGAATAAACCTTCACCTCTGAACATCATATATAATGGCAATTTAGCCTAGAGTGGCTTGTATAGCATAATCTATGCATGGCTGTAGGCAAATAGCACTACAGAGAGCTGGCTGGAGGAGGCCAAAACTTATTCTCATTAAATGCAAATGCATTTCCTTCTCCTCCTTGCAGAGACAGAACCCAGCTCCTTAGTTTAGACAGCGTCTCCAACTCCTCTAAGGTGTTTCCACAAGTATCAATGCAATTACTTTTAACAATCTTTTTTCCCCCTGAAATTATAATCTGAAGGATAAGCAGTCACAGCCTTTCAGTTTTATTTTGACAAATGGCTTTTGAGAATAGGAAGGAGAAAAGAGGAGAACCTAGTGTTGGAGAAAAACCCAAAACCCTATTCCTTCAGGCATTTCTGTGAAGGAGGAGAAAGGGCAGCTTTTAAAGCTATGCCTATGGCTGCATGTAAAGGATAGTTCTCAAAGGATTCCTTTAATCAGATTCTGAAGAGGATAGGCTGTGTCTTTGTAATTCACTTCACGTCTTATTCTAAGGCCATATGCTTTGGTCACGTGAAGATTTACAGTCTCAAATTTATTTGCTTCAGAGAATCTGAAAGAATTATGTAAGAAATCATGTTCTATGATAACTGAGGCCTCACACAGCCATGCTTCCTAAAGACTGCTTCTAACTCGATATATGGCCCCTCCAGGGCTTTGTAAGCCCTTCTGGGGAAAAGAGAAGGAAAGGAAAAAGTGGAGCTGCTGATCATTGCCATATGTGAGAAGCATCCCTGTCTGCACGTGAGTATGACGTCCTTGCTGTCACGGAGGCTGAGCTCTCCATAGCCCCCCTGTTTCCTGTTTCCATCAGCATCTTGCTGCCAGAGCAGGAATCCCATATCACTGTGTACTGCAGCTATAAAAGAGGAAAATGATGGCCAATGGAGGGGGAAGGGGTGGGGGAAATCCTCTTAAATAGCCATGTAGGATGTCTGGGCAGGGATATGAGCCAAGAGTCCTCAGAGGCAGCAGAATAAGTGGGAGTTTAGCAAACAACAATTTTCTTCCTTTGACTAGTGTTCCTCAGAGACCTCAGCACTCCAGTTCTCATAGCTAATTTTAGCTATTTGTGGTTGGCTTGTTCCTAATGTTCCTATCTCTCTCACACACACTGAACCTTGGGATACTCTCTGTGGGCTGACAGATGATGTGAAAACCTCTAATCTGCAGGTCAGATATCAAAAATGAAGTGGTATCCTGAAACTGGAAGCACAACTTGCTTTTTTCCAAATAAGGGAGATATATTCATATTAGAAGTTCTTAGCATACCAACTTTGTGAGGTTTTAATGAAGTATATAAGGGGAATGACTTATTCTTGAAAAGTTTATGGTAACCACCAAAGATGTTATCATCCCGTGGCCACTGCCTTTCCTATGCAGACTATGACTGATATGCTTTCATTACTTCTTGGCACTGCCCTTTGTTAGGAAAACCAAAACCACATTGTCCCAAACACTGTACTGATGTATAACAGGCAGAGTGAGTCCCTGCCAAAGGGCACAGAGTGCATGTTAGAGAGGGTTCAAAATTAACATAGTGGCAATAAATGTGCCATGCCAGGAGTAAAGGAGCTTGCAGCATGTGGCAGATATCGTGTTCATGGAACTGTAAGTCTTACCTGCTTTATACTCCTGTGATGAATTGATGGCAATGCTTTATCTTCCATGAAATTTGCTATACAATCTGTGATGAATCTGATGTCCAGAGGCACCACAGAGTGCAAAATAAAGGTAAAAGTTTTAGGGTGACTACTCCTATTTCAACCAAATTTTCCCAGAAACGTGAGCAACAGGTAACACTTTTTCTTCTCCTAAATTTTGCATGGATTCCCTTTCCTCATCTCCCCTCCTCTCCACATACAAACTTGTTAGAGGATGCTCTGCGGTGACGTATGTGTGGGACTGTGAAAGAGATACTGGCTCTTCTCTGTAAGAAAATTTAGTCCAGGGCCCAGGTCAGTAACCTTATTTTCAGTTGATTGATTTAAAAAGTCTAAGTCAGGTAAGGAATATTGGGAAGCTGTTTAGGAGGAGAAAAAGGTAGTTATTTTGTCTCTTAGGGCCAGAAGAGCACTGTTCCTTGAGCTGACAGAAGCCAGGTTTATGTTATTAATTGGGCAGACACCCCTGGTTTTGTCTTGGATCAGAAATAAAATGAGAAATCTTGAACAAGAGTGCCTGTAGCACCCTGCTCTGGCTGGCAGAAAGCAGTCAGGCTGCTTATAAAACAGACCTCATGATCTGCCCATCAGTATTCTTCATGCCCTTCAGCTACTTTCCAGGTGAGACCATGCTGCACAAGGAGCTATTTTCCACTCTACAGAGACCCAGACATGACACTGTACTCAGCCTCACTGTTAGCAGAAGCCTAGACAGGATGATTGCAGTAAGGAGAAGTCCAGCAGTGAGCAGAGCACACTGCTGGCCCCCAGAGTAAAGGGGCCATTTCATGTTGTCTCTGGCTTTCCACAGATTTCTGCAAGTTCTGCTGATTGCTGAAGGCGCTCTTCAGTATGAAGGTGCCCTTCATTTTTAAGAACAGTGTTGGCAGCTTGTTTCACTTTCAGACAGAGATAAATCCTGCCTAAACTGAAGGAATGAATGGGGGGAACCTCCCACACACACACACCCCATCTCAGGTTTTCCTAATAATCCCTGGACAGATGGACATGATCATGTGAGTCCTTGAAACTCTATCTGTATTGGAGGAGTAGCGGGTGTGGTGCTGTGGACACAGACAGATATATGTGTTGCCCTTCACAGAGAAGCTCACTGTCCTCCAAAGACTGAATATCAACAAAATCCTTCCTGTGGGGACTTCCAGCTCTGCCCAAGCCAGCTGTAAATTCCTTTGAGGCTAAGACTAAGAAAACTGGAATCCTGGGAGGACTTGGTACAGTCCCAAAACCATTTCCAGTGAACCTTACCAAAAGTATGGTTTCTCTGACCCAGGAATGTGAGCTCTGCAACAATGAAAAGCTGAAGTCCTAGACCACTGGAATTAACTAGTATTAGGTCATTACATCCTTGCGCTCCATCTGTCTCATCTAATATGAAAATCATTATCCCTCTGGGAGAGTGACTCTCTTCCATTTCTGTGTAGCACCTGGCACAATGGCGATGTTAATATTTGACTGAGGTGCTACCTGCATATAAACAAATTAAAAAATTAGTGGGACCCCTAGTTTCTCTGTTTACTGCTCTTGAGTTATTTTGGAGTGAATAATCGTAAAGCATCTGAACAAGCATGGCAAAGCTAATGGCTGCTTCAGCTGAGAATCAGGGAAAACAGAGACTGGTATGTAAATTGCTGTAGCACAGTGGAACAGAAGCCATGAACTGGTACAAAGTGGCTAAAGCAGGAGATATGAGAAAGGTAGTTACATACACAGAGAGCTCCTCAGCTGGTCCTAAAGAAGCAGGAACAAAACTACATTTGCTCTACAGCAGGTGAAGGTGCAGTCCTTCAAACCCAGGACAGCTGGTCATCCTGACCAGCAGACCTACCAGCTGCCTCCTCACTTGCCAGACCTTCTGCTTTTGCATTCTGTCCCTCACCATCTGTTTGTCCTTTTTATGGATGAGGTCCCTACCAGTTGTCATCCTATGCTTGAACCAGCTGAAAAGTTTGCATCCCTTACTGTGACAAGTTTCCTGCACATTTTTTATGCTTCCTTACATGATACAATTTATTTTCTGAACAAATATTTGCAGCCTTCCCCTTTTAAGCACAGAGGTTCTGGAGGAACATAACACCTCTTGGTGGGAAAGCATTCCCTAAAAGCCTTCCCCATGATTTTGTTGTCCCAATTGTCAGCATTCTTTGTTCCAAGGATAGATAATGTAATCCAGGCCTCTGTCCCTTGCCTGTGGTCTCTCCATAGCAGTAAAATCTCCAGTGAGCAGACAGCCAGAATAGCCACCAGCATGCAGGGCATGTCAAGGGTGGGAAGGAAGACACATTGTGTGCCAGGCATGTGTAGTTGGTAGATAGTCCCTAAGGGACTACTGGATCCTGGAGTATATTTATGGCAGCTTCTGGGCTACTTGTGCTCACACTGATAGAGGGAAGGAAAAATCATGCAGCTGCAGCCAGCTCCTGAGGACTGTCTTCCTTCCCAAAGCTTGTGAGCGAAGTCTGAGCAGAGCAGAGAACCCAGCCTCATATCACACCTACACACACCAACTTCTCTGCCTCTTCCTATCTGCCAAAGTAGGAGGGTGGGTGTTTCAGTGAAAACTTCCCTCCAGGATGAGGAAAAAGGCAGATAAAGAACAACCAAGTGGTTTGCTGTGTTCACACTCTTCCTTGCTTCCTCAACTAAACCCACAGACTGACGTGAATTATCCTATTAACTTGTCCTCACATGAAATACATATAAACACAGAAGCAGGAAAGACAGTCAGAGCTGTTCCCAGCTCTAAAGCAGCCCTTTGACAGGACTACACTGTTGGGTTTTTTTCTCCCCAGATGAGAGGCTGGTCAACACCACCCCTAAACTCACCTCCACCCCCAAACAGCTGTTTTGCCAAAGGGTGGAGAAGCAGACCTCCTGATGGAGGGTGGAGCAGTTTGAAGGGCAGGAAAGCAGTGACCTCACTTTTTATTAAGTAATAGAAGAGCAGGGTGTGCGTCACTGAAAAACAAGATTTTGGGTGGGGGCAAAGGCTCTCTGCAGCATTTTATGCATGTAACCTTCCTCTTGTGGGAAATCAGAATGCACCATTCTGAAGAGAAAATTCGGAAAGCTAAAGATGTAGTAATTTAAGCACCCTGTAATCTTATTTAAGGACGTCCAAGAAGAGCATCAAGGCGAAAGGGCTGGTAATGGTGAAGGTCATTTGGGCTAGACTTTAGGAAACGCTCTCCTCCAGCAAGGATAGAGAAGCATGGGAATAGATGAAGTCCATGTGTATGGAATAGCAGGGGAATAGATCAAGTCCATGAGAAAAAGGAAGCACGTGGGGGTCAGCTTTCATGGAGGCAGACAGCACTAGAGTCCATGTGCAAATACCATGGGAGATGATGGCAGAATAGACAAAGGTGTCTTTGTGCTCACAGACTTAACTGCAACAGGACCGCTGTTCTTAGGTTGAAGACAGCCTCTTCTTAGTCCTTTCCCTGTGGCTGACTCCTTCAGGGCTGTATGGACAGCCTCAGGACAGTCTGTAGCATTCTCTTCTGCCTGATTAAACTGGCTGCTGCAAGTCCTGACTACTGCCGAAAGACTCTCTCAGGCTTGAGAGCAGTCTGGTATGTTAGAGATCATTCGAGCTGTTCTGACCATAACAGCAAAAAGCAGTCCTAGACTCCAAAGACTGCAAATGTAACAAAAATTTTCATACTGCTTTTACTGTTTATACTGTTCTGAATGTGCAATCACCAGAATGGCCATCAGAACAGAAGCTGTTTCAGAGATGGTTGAGGGCCAGCTGTAAAAAGCCTTCTCAATGTCTCTATGCAATGCTGATGGCATCATCACAGCATACCTCTGGCCTCATTTACAGTGGAGACATGACCAAAATCATTTATTTCCTCTCTTAGGCCTCCCAGATAAAACTCAGAATACCTTGATGCCATCCTTCAGAGACATGACAGTGTGGGGGCACACCTACCTAGTGTTCCTCTAGCTAGCACAGGTACTGGAGTGCAGCACATCAGTGCTGGCATGTGCTTCACTTGCTGGATATTTACCCAGGATCTTGCCTGGGCATGTTTGACCTGTGTTGAAGTTCAAGCTCTTGGGTTTAGACATGTGCTACCACTCAAATGAGTTGTTTTATATCTAGTTTCTAAACACCTTCACATACTGCAACCACACGTGCTGAGCATGTCTCAGACACAGTCAAGAATTCAGGCTCTACTTAGCAAAGGTGTAAAAGCTGCTACACTGCCAAGTGTTCAGGCTTTTCATCTATCTTTTCCCCGTATATAAACTGAAACTCCAGTTATGTGGTAACAAAGTCCCAATGGCTCCTCATGCAGACTTTCACCAGAGACTCATCAAGTCTGCAAAGAACTCAAACACAAGCAATAAGCCACTTGCTTCACTCTTGCCTCAAGTATATGAGAGGGTAAAGATAAAAAATTAAGGAAGCAATAAGTGTACCCTTTCTGCCAGGCTGAATGACAGGGCAAAGGCAGTTCAATTTGTAAGGGTCATTAATAAACAGAATTTTGTGTTCCAACTCTCAACCTGAGAAAATTAAATTAACTGAGTGTTCAGAGAGCTCTACTTCCATGCCCACAAATCATAAATGGCTTAGCACAACAACACTGTTTTGGAGATGAAGAAGAAAGGCACAAAGGAACATAAACAAAATAACAGGCATCCACCAACTCTCCCAGTGATACTGGCCAAAGCCCATTTTCATTGCTTGCTAACACAGTTCCTAGAGCAGACCATTGCTCCCCCATGCTGTAGAAAAACTCCACTCACAACTAATGGTTCAAGTGGACTGCCACACACCTGCTGGGTAGCAAAGGCTTCCTCAAACTGGAGTGAGTCAGGGGTAGGAACCCCTGACTTGTTGATTCTTGTAGCCATTCTACCTCTGTTAACATCTCCTTTTAAGTGACTCCAGCTAAGCATCCCCCACTGCCTACAGTTCCCGTTAGCCACTCCTAATCCTCAGTGGATCCTGACTTTGTTGCTCAAAGACAACTTCTTCAACAGACATTCTCGAGACTGCAAACTATTCATGAAGCTAAGGGTGGTAATTTACTATGGCACAGCTAGTCTCAGCTTTTCACACTTGCTCATCCTCATTTTCCTCGTTTTTATGATGAGTATGTTGTTGTTTGCTTACACAAATCTGCCCATATGTAAACCACTATTAGGCCCTCCTCTAGGCTTTTTCAACTCCCTTTCTCACCAACTGAGACCAGTAGAGCAGTCCTGCCCTCCTAGCTCTCCATCCCTCTGGGTCCCCTTGCTGGCAAGGCCAATAAAACAGAAAGAAAAACTGTGTCCACGTTAGTTCCATGTATCTTGCAGCCAGCCTTAGCATCTCATCAGCATTCACAAAAAATAGTGATTGTCCTATCTGTGCCACAGATGAATGAACTCAGAAAAGCTAAGAGATTCTAGGGCATTTGTGAGTTCCAATGCTTTTCCACGCCTTCCCTGTTTTCTTAGAGTAGGCACTATTCCCTCCTCACACCAGGGAATTAGTAACACTAATGACAGAATGTGTCACCCCTGCATGCTGAGCGTGACTCACAAAGTCAATATGGCCCTAGCAGCTGAGAGGAACAATGCTTGTGTTCTCAGTTATGCTTTTTTTGGCCACACCATCACTGGAGCTCAGAACAAGGGTAATGATGTCATGGCCATAGGCTTAGTGTGTAAGTAACATATACAACACTACCAGCTCTCTGTGATCTATTAGTTCCACATTAATGTAACTCAGGGCATATATACACACAATTAGTTGCCAGAGCCAAGAATAAGTTGCTTGGAACAGATTATTTTATTTCAGGCTTTTAACAAGAATACTTGTCAGTCCCAACAGGCTCATTCTGGAGAGGTAGTACCTAGCTCAGTGTTGAGCTATATAATTTAGTCAAGACCTCAGCTATAAAGACAGAAGTTTGGAATGTAGAAATGGGCAGACAAGAATCCTGCTTAGAAATAGCTTACATTTTTCTGACAATTAGCCATTGTTGCAAGTATTTATATATTTGGGGGGGAAAAAAGTGTAAGAAAAAGCTCTGAAGCAAAGAAAGAAATTATTCCCAGTCATTTTCAAGAAAACTACTTTGAAGCCTTTCACTCACTTGTATTTGAACAAGACTTCTCTCCACTAGCCTCTGAGTGGAGGGGGGGTGAAGGCTCCATCCTTTCAAAAATGTTTTGTGTGTATTAAGTGGTCTGTCAAAGGAGCCAGCACAGGAGGGGGGTAAAGGCTAAGCATACAGTGACATTGTAATCAGAGCCCAGCCAGTGGGTCCCACAGGCAAGCTTGTACTAGCTTTAAACCCTCTGGTGTGTGTGCTGATAGCTGTAGCTATGGAGTTCATGGTATGGCTATTCACAGGCAACTGTGCAGATCTGCAGTCCATACTGGGCTCCGAGCAGCCTGTACTGCGGTTGGCACCCACCTCAGGTAGCCTGGACTTCACATGGATGAGGCTACACAAGTTGCTGTCTGCTTTCTGCATGGATAACTGTGCCAAAAGTGACAGTTTCCTGCTTTATAAAACTCTTCCCTAATGTACTGACAGGTGTTTTGCGGGTGCCTCAGGTGACAAGGCCTGCCTGTGTCCCATATTATGGGCCTCTTTCATAATTTGCTGGGTTAGGCCAGGATTCTTCTGCCCTGCAAAACAGGGAAAGCCCTGAGAATTAATAACATGAAATCTTATCTCAAGGGAAAAAAACAGAGGCATGTGTGTAGAGTCTTGTTGAACTACACATTCCTGTAATACTTTCCCAACGTTGAGTACCAATGGGACAGTCACACACTTTGCTGCATGTTCCCAACACAACAGGCTGGAACCTTTATCTGCCAGGCAGGCTGGGACTGGAGTGCTGCCAGTCTCCCTGGAGACCAGCTGTGGCCCCCTCGGTTCCTGTGCCTCTGCACTGGGCAGCAGATTGGTGGATGGTGGTGCAAAGCTGCCTGTCCGATTAAATTTGTTATTTTTCAAAAGGATTTAGCTTTGTTTGTTGGTTATTACTAAAGAAAAATCCTAAGCTGGTGCTTTAGCCTGTGTTAAACTTTTCACGGGGTGAAAGAATCTGGTTCCTTTGCTTCCAACTAGTAAACAAGGAGCAAAAAGCTAAGAGAAGGCAGATAAAACAAAAAAGTTTTAAAATACCATTTTTCTTGCATTCTTCTTATTTTCCTATCAAAAACTATTTTAAAATTCCCTGTATTAAAAGGCTGCTACATCAGAAGGGTTGCTGAACTTTACTTCTGAAAAAAGTCTTGACAACAGGTCACCAGCCATCATTTCAGACATGTTCCAGTTCCCACACATGCCTGCTGTCTCTCCAGAAATTTGCTAGTCAGCCCATCCAGAAGGATTTGTAGAATATAAAGATGAGAGATTTTCATATATTTCGTAATTTTTCCAGTACAAAAAACTCAAAGGAAGCCAAATCAAATAAACCACTTATTCCAAAACAATCTTTCTATATACAAGATTGGATCTGGCTTAATTAAGTTTGTGGCGGACTATTAGTTAAAACAATAAAATATTTTCAGTAGACAAGGTTTTAGGTCAGCAGGAACTGGTCGGCTACAAAAGCAGATGATTGTAAATGTAGAGTTTGAGCACAAAAACTACATTCAAATACTATTGTAGTTGAAAAGCCAGGAAGTACTTAAGGGAAATGCACTTGCAAGAATTGACACAGAAGTTTTAATTTCCCTTCTCTGAGCCATGCAATTAGATAATTTCTTTAACAGGATTTGTGTCACAGAATTTCTGCTGTTAAAAAAATAAACACTTCATACTTAGCTTTGTCCTTCTGCTCCATGGATGAATCTAGATCTTCTCTAGTACACAGGATTTAAACAATCCTTTGAGGGCAGAATGACTAAAACCCCTTTTGAGTTCATGGCGTTCAGCAAGATATCATATCTTACTGCTTCAGAAACATCAACAATCTAGTGTTTTCACAATACTAGAGTAGATATTATGTATTTTGTAAATAAGAGTCTGCCTGCTGAAAGTGCAAAGCCAAAAGATTTGCATACTAGATACGTAGTGGCAAGGATTTGGATTTTCACAGTTTCCAGCATGCTGCAGCACTTTATATTCGAAGCACAAAGTCCAGATGCAGTTGCAAGTGCTCATTCACTTTTGCAAGTCGGCTGTGGCTCAACCATTCAGGGGTTCTGTCTGCAATGCCAGCTTCAATAGCTTGCACCCCTGTCACCAGAGCCCTTTCCCACCCTGGCCCTACAGTGAATCACACCCACCCACATACACATACACACACATTTGTGGATCTGTTCTGCAAATAGAATCAGGGAGTCAATTCATAATAAAAATAAACCTTCTGGGCTTCAGAGTACAGTCTGGGACTGGAGGGTATGTCAGGCATCCAGAAAGCAATGGGCAGCCTTGTCACAATCACACATGGGAAATCTGGATAACTTGCCTGGCATCACACTGGAGCTCTGTGGCAATGACAGGAACACCAGCCAGTTTTGCAGGGCAGCAGTCCATCCCTTCAATCCCATGATGACCCTTGCTCCTTCTGCAGTCTCCTGTTTAATCTGGTGATCACTGCCATCTACTTTCCACAGCACCTGAGGCAGGGGATATTGCAGAGAATTGTTGTGAGGCTTTCACAGCCATGAGCAGCCATCAGTGCACTTCCCTCCTGCCTGTGGAGCAGGGGAGTGTCTGGGTAAACAATAATTTGTGTGCTTTGAAATAAAGGCAGCACCATAACTCAGATGATGCTCAAACGTTGCCCAGGTAATGTTAATCCTGGATTTCCTAGCTTTTTAAGCACTTGACTCCGTAACCGGTAATAAGTTTTTATGCAGGCTTTTTGTGTGCAATATGTGGCACATATAGCTGTGGTGCTTAGGGACATGGTTTAGTGGTGGACTTGGCAGTGTTAGATTAATGGTTGGACTCAATGATCTTAGAGGTCTTTTACAAACTAAACGATTCTGTGTTTCTGTATGTCCTCATTTAAAGTAACCGGGAGTACAAGAGGGATGAGTAAGGGATGAGACAGGTGTCTGGACAATGCCAAAGACTGGAACAAATGCTTTCTCCTTGCTCTTTATGCTAGATTATTTGGAGATGAAGGAATTTGAACTGATCACCAGCAAAGGCTCTCCACTCTCTGAACGTAATTGTTGCTGTAACCTGCAGAACTGAACTAGCTATCGGTTACTCGCAGTAAAGTTTCCACATGCAAAGTGCTATTTTCTATTGGAAATAAGACAGTTGTTGTGATGTTCAGCATAGGCTCCTTCCTAACCCATGACCACAAAAAATATAGGAATCAAGGCCTCTGTTGGGCACACAGAGTATGCATGACAGCCTTTGCTCCATGTCACTGCCTGGCAAAATCCATTTTTTTGTCTCTTGTAAGCAAAAATACATAAACGAAGTGACAGTTCCTCTTTAGTACTGCCATCATTAGGATTGTCTGGGAGATGTCATTACTGATCTCTACAGAGGTCTGTCTACCTCCCACTAGCGAGACTCAGTCCTACACATAAGTGGAGAAGTCTCAAGGCCTTTCTGACATCTACATGACACATGGGATGTCCTCACATCTCCTGTTTCCTTTCCTGATACCATTTCAGCAGAGGATGGGACAGCAGTGTCGTCCACTTTGCTTATATTCCTGTGCACTGAGATAACTCTTCACCAGCTCATTATATCATCTTCAGTGCAGATATGTGTCACTAGAGTGACACAGAGCCAACTACCAGAGGGGCCAAAAGCCGGCACAGAAAGACCAGCTGTTGTGATGTTCACTAAATAATAGACTAAAACTTCATCTGGGTCATCCTTACAATCATGTTTTCTGTTTCTCTCATTGTATCTGATACGAGATCCTCATTCTCAGTTTTTAGGCTCCAAATATCTCTGCCTTCCTGCACCCAGTATTACCCCATCTACCTTTGTTTTAAGTACTTTCGGAGGCTTATACTTTTCTCTTTGAGCTTTGCTGCTTTCTTCTCTCCCATTGCAGAATCCATGGGACAATCTATGGAACCCTAAGGATCTCATGCAGCAGAAAGTCGTCATGGGGTACACTGTATTGAGGCAAAGTGACAGCAACCCACTTTCTGGAAAATTATCAGCATTTAGCAGAGAGGGTGCACAGACAAGAGAATCCAGCAACATACCAATCCCACTTTTTCTGAGCCATGCCACTCCTTCAAAAAAATAAACCTATTGGGTGGCAGCTGCATCATTAAAGATGTATGATCATACATGGAAGAGTTTTTATACTTTTTCTACCTGAAACAGGCAGCTCTTATTTCCCATACAATATGTAGTCTTCTCATTCTCTTTCCAGAGGCTCCTTAAAAGCCCTGACCAACAGTTTTCCATAGTTTGACATGCCATGCCCTTAGCTGAGATTTTCTTGTTGTTAAATGTCATTACAGCCTTCAAGATACTCAAAGGCAAGCTTGATACTTGGGTTTTCTGTAATGACCTCTCCATAGATATTTTGGTGCTAATAACCATAAAGATAATGATGCAAGTAGCAGGATTAACGATTAATAGCAGGAGAAATGATAACTATAAGGTGAGTGGTAAATTTACTCTTGAAATCAGCCCTAAATTTGAACAAAATGTTGTAATATCCCTTCTGGAGAAGCCAGAAACACTCTCCTCTTGCAGGATGAAAAGAGCTAAGGAATGTGCTGGCTGGTACTGAATCGCTGTTCTCTTGGGCCTTTAATGAGCTTCCTGCTCCTGAAGGTTCAAAGAGCAATTACATTCTCCAGCAAAAGTACAGCAAATGGAAAACAGATTCTCTGGCTTTCACTAAAATGCCAGGAAAGTAAGTAACCAAAAGATGGAGGACTCGAAGTCACTTCATTGCAGCAGTTTACTGAGTTGAAGGGAAGTTCCTCTTCATTCATCCCCAAGGCCAGAGAAGTCTCTGCCATGGGAGGTGGGTGGTGGGAACCCAGTTCCAAAGCTGTGTGCAGACCCATTTCCCTGTGGGGGCTTGAGTTAAAGAAGAGAGGTGATACCAGAAAACCGGAAACTGCCTTTGAGCCCCAGCTCCTTCCCCTTGCTTTGTTGGAGTGTTATTTTTGTGTCTTTGAATTGGCTGTCAGAGAGGAACAAAAGCAAAGTCTGGGGAGATGTCGGGGCAGCAAAGACAGGGCAGCTTCATTCACTGCAGCAAGTTATCGTATATATGGATATATACGATATATCCATATATATATATGGATAAGGAGAGATAGGGGCTAACAAAGGAACCAGCCTTGGCTATCGCCAGCCTGACAGTGGCGACACTTGTTAGCTCATGCAGGCTAAATAGCCACCTGCCTGGTGCAGAGGAGGAGAGTTGTCAAGACGAGAGATGGAATGTGGAGAAAAAAGCCCTCGAACCCAGGATAACCCTTCCAGAAAGCTGCTGGATGTATGCAGCACAGGAGGTTAATACATCAAGAGAGACTAGAGACATGAGTTCTGTGAACTGCATACTCATCTCCTGGGAAGACCTGCACAGCCACACAAGATGGGCTCCAACAGGGCAGAGCCACCCGGGCATTTCATGAGGGGGCTATGCAGGCAAGCACTTGGTGAAAAATGAAATCTACAAGTACAGCAGGACTGGATTTAGGACCTGAAGGGCACATGTTTTTTTTCAGATCAGGGTTCTGATATAACAAAAAGATATGTATAGTCCAAGGTTAATTAATGGAAGTTAATATATGTTCTGTATAAAAGACAGCCTTGCATAGTTCTCTCTTACACCTGGCCCTAGGAAATTCACTTCCATGATCAGTAATTCCTGCAGCATTAACACACCATGGCACTGGTGTGTTGTAAGATAGGCTTCTTTTCCCTTTCTGAGAAGAGCTATTGCTTTACTGGTAGGTTTCTTATTTGGTATTCAATAAACTGTGCCATACAGGGGAAACCAAATAGCCTGTCAGAAGTGAAAAGCCCTGCAAGTTGCATCATGTTTCACTTCCACCTCAGATTACTTGAGATTAAATCCTATCATGAATGGCAGGGAGAAATAACTAATACCTCTGAGCATCAGCGATAATACCAACTTTGTGCTCAAACAAGGATGCTCAGTATCCAGTGAGAGTACAAGTAGGTCACCCAGCCAGCTTAGCAACTGGAGGAACTTCTCCGTTAGAACTTACTTCTGGCACTGTTCTGTCATACCACACGTCCGGGGTGTGGCTGAACCCTGCAGTTTCTCAGGTGTAGAGAGGAAACTGTATCCTCATAATTAGACAGTTGTGATGAAATAATTGCTAAGAATTTCTTTGGTCATCTTATATTACAAATTGATGCTTCCTCTAGTTTTTCTTACTGTCCACAAAGGAAGAAGGAATCCATTCTCTCCTAACCATACGGATGTGTAATTCCCCTTAACCTAACAGGAACCAAAGAGAAATTGAATGCTAAAGAGGACTGGTGAGGAATGGATGAATGAATAAAAGGCCCTCTTATGAAAGCTCTGACCTGGATGTGTGAGGTGGTTTTAATCTCTGAACTCCTGCTAACAAATATGGACTACAGGCAGAGAGTTTGAATATGAAATATCCAAATCCACATGCAGGCACATTTGGACAGGGAATGTTTTTTGTTTGTCCCATCTTTTTACACCAGGAAGAAGAACTTGCAATCAAGCAAAATTAAAGATTAATTGATTTTTTTTTTTCACTTTTTGACTTAATATGTTTGGACAACATAATGTGAAAGTGGCCTTTTCCTACTGCAGTTTGTGGAGCTACTTAGCTACCAGTGTCAGCTCACTGTTTCTCTACCCCAGGACTCATTCCTCCTCCTTAAACTGCACAATCAATCTAAATTTCAATTTCTGTAGGTAAGGAAAGAAGTAAAGGCAGAATGGGAAGGGAAAAGTAGCAGTTTTGGAGCTTCCAGTACAACAGACCCACACTATCTTCCTTAAATGCCTAATTGCTGTTTAAACATGGTCTTTCTTTTATCAACCCCACAGTGCTGCATACAGTCTTTTTCATGAATCTCTGGATGAATTTAGGAAACCATACCCCTTTACTGCTTTAGAAATGTTTAGAAATGGTAAGGCTCTGCTATTTCCTGGGCTCTTCAGTGCCAAGTTTGGAACAAAGGACCTCTAGGTGGGTTAAAAATCAGCTTGACCATGAGACCGAAAAGGTAGTGATGATCAAGTGCTTACAGCCAGTAATAAATGGTGTACAAGAGGTTGATTCTGTGGTCCATATACTTCAATCTTCAACAACAACAACCTGGACATCACAGAAATGTACCCTTACCCTATCATTGGAAGATCCAAATTTATGACTACTGACTGACACAGCAAATGACATCTTCAACTGAGAGGGACCTCAAACACTAGGGATTGAATCACATGAAGTCCAGTAGAGAGAAATACAAAGTTCTTCGCCTGAGCTGGAATGATGCCCCACATCCCCACATGTTGGGAGCAGACTGGCTGATACTGAGATACTGACGCTGGTGAGGGTGCATATGACACACTGTCCAGTCTAGAACCTGTCCACTGCAGACAGATGGCAAGAAACTGGAGAGTGTCCAGCAGAATCCTATCACAATGGTCAGAGGCCTGGAGCACACGATCAGCAAGGCTATGTTAAGGCATCTTGGCTTGTTCAGGCAGGGGAAGGGCAGGCTAATGCAATAGCCTGCAACTGCCTGAAGGGTAGTTACAAACACAACACATCCATATTTTCCTGAGTAGCATCAGATGATAAAATATGGAACATGAGCCACAAATTGTGGCCTGGTACATTGAGCTGGACACTAAGAAAAAAAATTCCCATAAAGGTGGTGCAGTATTGGAACAAATAGGCCACAGAGGTCATAGAATATCCAATTTAGGCAATTTTCAGGATTCAGCTATTCAGTTATGGCTGACCTGATGACGTGCTGGCAACAGTACTTCTGTGAATAAGTGGGTGGACTAGATGACTTCTACAGCTGTTCCAACTACAATATCTATTGTTCTGTGAGTCTTTACAGTCACTAGTCATTGAATTTGACAAGGGTATTTCCCAAAGTTCACTGCCCAGATAGATTTATTTCCTAGCACAGACTTACATCATTGCATGCCTGACAGATATTTTTCTTCTAAAATATGGTGAGCAGTGTTATATGCTCATGCCCAGCAACGTGATTCTTATTTATTTTTCTGACTCTAAGTTGGCCATCAATCATACCTACATAGAACTTGAGTTTGAGGTGTTAGTTGGCACTAATATTGGGATCAGCTGCACAATCAACCTCTTTTCTAATCTGTCCTTATTCAGAGAGCACCTCACCAGGCAGTAACATGGGATTTTAAAAGCTCACACTCAAGCCAGGTCTTGAGAGCAAGCTCAAACCCTTCTTGATGGTCAGAGACACCTTTTGGATTTTTAACATGGTTCTGAAAAGCCATAAAGCCATAAAGATATTTTCAGATATTCAGTCACAATAAGCAGATGTTGCCCCAAAAATCCTGAAGTAAAAAGTCAGTTGGTGTCAGATAATATATTGGCACCTAAAAATACTATGAAAGCCCATGCCTATGTCCCAGATACATATACTACCTATGCAACAAAAGGCACTTATTAAGGTGACAGCAGTACCAGAATCATTTCTTTGCTCTGACAGTTAAAATGTTAGTGCTAGCTCCTCTTTTTACCAGTCTAGTCTCTTCATCAGAGAGTAGCATCCTGTGAGAATCCTGCCTGTGCACACAGAACGATAATGAATGTCCAGACAGTCTCTAAATTTGTAACAGCAGCCCACATTTCGGTTCAGTGACCCTTTAGCTGAAAAAGCTAAGATACCAAGGAAAAACCCAGACCCAAAGTGTTGCATTTTTACAAAGAATACAATAGTTTTACTCCACAGTGTATGACTAATGAATCACAAGGACTCAGAGAACTGCTAGTTGATTTGTAATAGTATTGGTGAATCAGAAGAGGGACAGTCTTGTGGTTATAGCTGGACTGATATTCAGGATGTCTGGGTCCAATTCTAGTCTAGCATAGATTTTCCTTTGTAAGCTTTGGCAGGCTGATTAATCTCTCATCCTCAGTTCGTTGCCTACAAATTTTTTCCTTTCTTTGACTTATTGGCTGTCTGATCTGTTCTAGTTCTGAATTATTTCTGTAGTTTCTGACATCCGGAAAAGTACAGAGTAATATGTATGATGTAACGAATTATGCTTGGAGCTGCAAATATCTCTAAAACAGCCTAAAGGCTGGATGTGTTCACTTCAAACAGCTAACAAATATGTATTTGAAGAAACCAGCCTGGACAAGTGAATGGTTAGCAAACACAGAAACTACATTCAAAAGTAATTGTTTATTATATAATATATAATATAATGAATTCAGTTAAGTGCCTGCTGCTCCTTTTTGAAACCAGTATCAGCACAACATATTTACCATCATTTCATGCAAACCCATTTTAAATTATGGTACAGGTTTCCATTGGTATTTCTATCATCTGGACTCTAGTAAAAAAAAAAAATATTTGAGTTTTTTCTGATCATCAAATGTGAACCAGGAATATTATGTCTGACATTTTAAAATATTCTTTACAAATTGCAACATTCAAGGTCTTATCAGTGATGTCTCCCAGGGCTGATACCTCTAACTTTCAACATAGAAAATAGTTTTAAAATTGAGCCTGCTGCTGATTAGGTTGTTTTTCAGCCTGAAATTTTCAGAGGTTGATTGAAATGTCAAGAAGATACAAAACCAAATGTGGACATAATTATCTCTATCTTACTGCCTCATTTCAGAAGAACTCCCTTGGCACTGGTAGGTCTAGATTTATAGAAATAAAATCAAGAATAAGAAGGCAACATTTTATTCACTTGGCTCTTTGGACCTTTGACTGGAAATACCTGGATCTCAATGTATTAGAAGTAAAACTTAATTTTTTATTCTACAAATGGAGTTCTACATCCTTACAGACATGCTAAAAGCTGTCCCCCAAAAACAGCAAAGCACAAATATAAATACACAATGGTGATCTAATTCATAAATAGTGACAGATTCATGTGGGTGCCTCATATCAAGGAGAGAAATTGGGTATCTATGGAAGAGGGTACGAAGATGCCGAGAGAAAGAATGACAAAGGAAAGTTTCTGGTTTCCTATCAGAAATGCAATAATCGGGGTAAAATCCATGATACAGGGCATATATTTTTTATATTAAAAATGCAGTCAGAGGAACCCTCATTGAAAACAATCTTTGGACATGTCAGGAATCTTTCATTTTGAACTGGGTGAAGTCGTACGTTAGAGTTACTGTGACAGTGTCTGTTCTGGGAAACAGCATGAGCTGCAAAGTACTTTAACAGAACTAAAAGACAGCAAAACCAGGGAATGCAGTGGATCTTTGCCGTCTACAGAAAATAATAATGACTGAGTGAAAAACAGCTGCATATGCAGCATATGCATATGCGTTAGCAGTGCCTGCAACACACAGAAGGATACTGTGCTGTGCACTTGTCCTAACAGTGGTCACTGTGCCCTGCAAATTGTGGCTCTTCATTATATACAACTCCAAATGCACTACTGCTACCAAATTCATGTAGCTCTGCCTGAGTAGTTACAAAACACAAATCCTGAGGGTCAAAGGAGCAAGCCCCAAGGAAGTTTTTCAAAATTAGAGGCAGAGGTGATGGACTCTGCGAGTTTCCTAAAATTTGCTCTAGTAGGGTGAGGAAGGCTTACAGAGCTTTCAGTCAAGCATGCTGAACTCCAAAGAAGCCTGGGAATAATAGGGCCTCTACAATTTTCCAGAATTTATTAAAATCTCTGAGGTCCTATCAGTTGACCACTCTACTGCATCGTGTGAGTTGATGAGGACTTTCTCCTGAAGCCTCTGAAAACCATTAAGAAAATAAATATTCCTTAAAAGTACCTTTCCCCCCTTTGTTCAGTTGTATTTAGAAATGAAACAGAGTCTCATAGCAAAGAATCAGTTAGAAGAGAAGCCAAGGTTGTGTAATTCTCCTGCATGATTACTGCCTGGCAGCAAAATGGTACAGCTCAGTTTCTAAGGCTCTAACAAACACCAGCTGAATCTCCCACCTCAAAACACGGGAAAACAAGAACTGATGGGCTCATCTGAGAGCTCAGCCTTCCTGCTGCCACATGTTGGATCCAATGACTTACTGAAACAGCACATTGTTGAAGAAAGGGAAGACAGTAAAAATAAACAAAATAATGTACTGTAAGAACAATGAGGTGTCAGGGCTAGATTAATCAATTAGACCTTTCTTGTAACACAGCCATAATTTCAAGCACTCTCTGTTTTTGGTGAAGCAGCTGCTAGTCCTGATTTACAGACAAATGCTTGCAGTTTCTTCTGGCCTGTGCCTGAGACTGCCACAGCTGGATATCAAGGCCTGACCCCAGTTTCATCAGACCACACAGCCTGTCCAAGCCACTAATACTAGTCACTCTTAGCACAATAACCATCCCTACAGGTTACTGCAGCTGATCACCTGCATTGACAGCTACTTCTATTCTTCAGCAACACCTGGGTTTTAACAGGAACATGCACACCTTAGACACACACACATACCCCATTCTGTCCAAAGACAGTTTTTTTAAGTAACATGTTCTAACCCATCTTTTAGACTAGATTTTCACTTCCCAAAAGTAGCAGCTATTGCCTAAGATGAGAGTGATCAAACTTTTCCTGTGCATATTTAGGTACCACTGGTTTGCCCAGCTTATAAAACATAATTGGGACTACAATATCGCTCCCCTTTATGTTAAACCCCATTTTTTTAAACCTAACTACTGTCATGATAAAACCTAATGTGCCAGCTGAACAGACTCAAGCCTACCCATCAGTCCTTTTCAGTCTCTTCCCAAGATGGTGAGAGAGGACACTGTCCTTGCCACACACCCATCTTCTCAGCAGATAGATCCCTATCTCCTTCAAACTTCAGCTATTCGACTCACAAGTGTAAGCCTGCTTCAGGAATTAAAAGCTAGCCAGTGTTGGTATTACTTAGTGTCTATAAAAGTAAACTTCTTCCTGTTAATTTCCATCATGGACAGCAAGGACAGTGGTCATATTACATATCTACTCACTGGGAAATGGGCAGAGGACACACATGTATAAGCCTTTCACAAAGCTTATACACAGCTTCTGTGCTAGTGCCAGGTTTTGGAAACCACTCGACAAGGCCATCTTCAAAAAAATCTAAGGCCTCATGGTTAAGACCTCACTTCTGTCATTCCCAGGATGACTATTTTTGTTTCTCTTGATTTCTCAGATATTGGAATGTCACAGAAGATAAACAGATAAAGTAGAAGGCCAAGATGGGGAATAGCCTCACCCAGCTTGTGACAAGCCATCAGAAATTAGCCTTTATCAAAGCAGTATTGTTTTGACTCCGACTCAGAAGTACACTGTGGCAGTCTGGTCAGGGCCAGGCCTTCATCCTGCCCCAAATGTAAACACGCATGAGGCTTCTTTTACCACATGTTTCAGGAAGCATCAACAGTTCTTGGCAAGCAAGAGGAAAGAGATGACTGAGAGGCTGCTGGCATGCTCCTTTAGCTGATGTCATCTTGCAGTCAGACTAGAGCTTTGGGTGCACACTTAGTCACACATACACACTGCTACCAGTCACCAAACTAGTGTTATGGCTAAAAAATTAAATTAGTTATTTTTGGCTGGAGAGTTCTCCCTCCCTCTCAGAATTTATATGTTGCTTTCTTGCTCCAATTGGCAAGGCAGCTGCTCCCTCTGGAGCACCCAGCATCCAAACACCAGGATAAATCTGTCAGGGAGCAGCAAGAACAGGATTGGTCCTTAAAGGATGGTGAGCCACGAGCCAACAGGAAGCTTTGCTAACCAGGCCTCAGTCCCACTGCACCAGAGAGAGGTGAGCAGGACAGACCCGGAGGTGATAGCCAGGTCCAAACAAAAGTTCAGGTCAAAATGCAGTATAATGGTGACGAGGCGGGTCAGGGGTGAAGCCAGGAAGTCAATCAGTAGGTCAGGAATAGATTCAGATCCAGTGATCACCAGGCACCACAGTGACAAAAATCAAGCCAGGAAGCCAACCCATAGGCTGCTGATGTTCGGCTCAATGGGCTTCATAACCAGACAGGAGCAGTGTCATGGCTGTACAGGGGACTAGCACTCCTCCAGTATAGCTCAAGCAAGGAATAAATGCCCAGGACCGAGCTTAAATAGAGCTCGTGGGCGCATGGGTGTGTGCCCAGGTGAGGTGTCTCAGGGTCATTAGGGCCATTTAGTGAGCTCAAAGCTCTGACAAAACCAGAGGCTCCATGTAGTCTGAGATCATGTTGTATTTACATACTGACTTCCAGCTGTTGCCTCCTTCCCCACATGGTAACTGACATGTCTCCTTCAATACAATATACACTTCTTCTAAACATACCTCCAATCCCATTACCTCTCTCTCTGGAATGATTTTTCCTTGGCAAATCCACCATTTTCCAGTCTTCCTTTGTGACTCACATTAGATTTGCAAATGCTAAGGAATCAGTTGCTGGTTTATGTAATTTCTCAATATTGTAGGCTCAAAGGAGATACACCTAAATTCATGTCATGCTGCAGTTACATATTTTACTATATGATGTTTTGTGTGTCTTATGAAGGATATATCAGCTAATAAACAGAAGAACATGATCAGGCTGAAAACTCTATCAGTTTCCTAGGAAATGCCAGAATCAGGGTTGATTGTACAACTTTATTTGCTTCCCTTATGCTTATGCATCTATGTTCCATTCCTTAATTAGTGGATCACATGCTAACTTTTTTTCCACTAGTTTTCTGCATCATTTAACACCCAGTTCTGACTGAATGAGCTGTTACCTCCTCGTAAGTTTTGGTCCACTGTTCTGATACTATTCAAATGCTGTTCTGAGGTGAGAATTATTCTTTTACCTGTGGGCATTTCAGTGGTTCTCATGGCTAAAGTTTCACAAACAATAATTAGTGCACATTCAAAACATTTCTTCCAGTATCATACCCAATCACATGGATGTAAATTTGAGCTGGTAAGAGAGTAAGTTCAAAAGTACAGTATTTGAATGTCTTAAGTGAGATGTTTTAGATTTTGGTTTTTCTGTTTGTGTAGCACAATTTAGAATTTTATATAATCATAAAGAAGTTTCAACTGACTTCAGCTGCAACCATGTCTGCCTGGCACTTGGATTAGTAAAGATAAGGGCTGTTAGATCACAGAGTCTGACTTCCTGCATTTTACAGACCTATATATACATTTCATTAAGTTATCCCTGTACATAGTCAAATAATTCAGGATCATCCAAAGGATAAATCAAGTATCTAGGAAGGCAGCTAGTCTCAATTTGAAGATCTGAAGAGATAAAGAGCTAATGGTTTGCATGGGTTGATCTTTGAGGGATGAGTAATTACTCTCACTGTAAAAGCTTTATGCCAAATTCCTCATCTGCATCTGCCTAGGTCAACTCACAGACATAGGTTCTTACTTTACTTTTCTCCTCTGGACTGTAGATTCTTTTTACATCTGGTATTTATTCATCAGGAACATATTTGTAACCTGTTCTCCTGTCACATTTCAAAAAGTTTGGTAGGCAACTCACTGATATACATGTTCTTCGTCTCTTAACTAATGTCAGTTGCTCTTTTCCATGCCAATTTTTAAGACTTTCTTCTTTTTTTAATGTGTAAACAAGAGTCCAAGATGTCACTCTCTAGAGTTAAGTGCAGCAGGATTGAAATATTTTCAAGTTAGTTTTCAGTGTCCAAAACTAAGAAGGCCAAAATTCAAGGTACAGAACATTAATTCCTACAGAGAACTGTGATGTAAAGGATTTTCTCAGAATTTCATTTAGACTTTTTGGCACAGTTAGGGACAGAATCCAATTCCCTAAGATGCCTTTCGGCTGCCTTAATCATCAGAGTGCCCTTTCTTTCTCTACTACTCCCTGACTCATAATATATGCATTTTCCAACTTTTGGAAGAAATGAAGGAGGGGTTCCACAAACAACCTCTTCCTTAAGTCCATATTTAGCCTCAGAACAGGTCTACCTGGTGGACCCTTTGGAAGGGGACTGTGGAAAAAAATAACTCACAGTCATGTATTTAAATACTTATTCATAATGCTTATGTACAAGGAAGGAAAAGGAAGTTTGTGTTTCCTAAAGTTTGGATGCTTAACTTTTTGACCTTAATAAGGTTCTTTTCACATGATATATGGGCATGGCAGTTCCTAGGCTTACCACAAATCAAATTGGAAAACAAAATTTCCTCTGGCAGCCGTATATTGGCACATGCATGACTCACCAAGCTCGGCACTCTAAGCTGCACTTCATGAAGGGCAAGCATGTGTTTGCATTCATCACCTGTGACTGTACAGACATTCTTGAGAATATTTTCTGTTAGGAGAGAACTGGTAACTATCAGGACATTTAAAATCCATTCTGGACACTGAAGGGAAAATGTCACAGTGGAGATATGGTGTATGTTTATGCTCGGCCTGTTCTTTCCTGGCTTCTTATGCAAGTCCCATTCTTCTCATGGAATTGGTTTTCATATCTGTCCTATTCGTCCCTGTCATAGACATCATTACCTCTCTGGTGCCTTTATCTCTGGCTCTCTGTCCATCCTCTCTCTCCTCCTGACAATACTCTTCCTCCCTGCTTATTCCTTCTCTCAGACTCCCTCTCCAGACAAATGTTCAATCACAGTGCATCCCTTTATTTCAGACTCTCTCTCCAGTCCATCTCAGTTTTCTGTTTGCACCTTGATCCCTGTGAGATATCTGCCTTCCATAAGATACTTGTCAACACCCTGCTCTTCTTTGATCCATAACTCCTTGCCAAGACACACCCCTTGTCTTCCTCATTGCTGCACATCAGATCACATCTCTGCTGTCTTTCTGCATGGACTCTTTCTGCATGGTCTTGTCTCCCATCCTTATCCTTACCCTTACCCAATCAGACTTTACTTACACAGCAGTCTTCAATCCCAGTGTAATCAGCTGACTTTCCATTTCTCCCTGTACAAATCCAGTCCTTCCCGGGGCTAGTTCTTGTTTTTTCCTGTTTGAACCATGGCTTTCACAAGCAGTGCTGTAGCCCTGATGCTGGCCCAGCACAGGGAGTGTGGTATGTACAAAGAAAGGGACAGACATGCAAAAAAGTCACTGTAGAGTAGCACATCCCATCTTTTTAGTGACCATAAACACGTGTCTATCTGCATGACAACTCTTGCCATGCCATAAATGCAATGCCATAAAATAAATTTACTTACCTTTTATTGAAAAATTACCTCATTTATGCAGAGTAAGAATGAACAGGAATAATTGCTACGTATCAGTTCCCACAAAATTATATGCTTCCCTATATTTGTTTATGTTTCCACACCCACAGAATCCCTCGCTTCAGTTCAGTACCTGTAGCAGCTGAGACTTGCAATTGCAGGGAAAGATCTCAGTGAGCCTCTGTACTTCAGCAACCTGCATAGCACAGACAGACGTTTTGATAGGCTTGGGGTAGATCTTCGGAAAGACTGTGCTTAGCAGGTGCTAACTGCCAGTAACAGAAGTTTGAAATGACATTATTTGGCCAAATTTTTATAATTATGAAGAAATTCAAGGACTGCTACATTTCATTGGCTTTTTTCATAGTTGGAGTTGTCAGTTTCCCAAAGAAGAAGTCATGGGTATTCTTCGCTATAGGCAAAACCGCAACTCTTCCTTTGCTTGTATGTCTGAGTTTAAGTAAAGTGTATTTAGCCTCCTGGTTTGCCTGAAATTCTCCATAGGTTTTTCTTAAGGGTGGAATATTCCAGCCTGAATGGTCACCAGAAGGCAAATTTTTCAAAAGGTAAACTAGTATCTTATAGTAAGTTATAGATAGCTTGAATATCACTCCTTCTCTGACAACGTTGCAGGGTGGCAGACCACTGTGATCAGTTACAGAGGCATCAGGTGAAGGCACATCTGCATGGAACCTGCTCATGGAGAACACTGTTAAAAATATGTACCATCCAAAGTATATATACTTACATAGTGCAGTCTGCTGGAAACAAAGAATAAATTGTACTTGCATCTATACAAATTTCAACAGAAACAAATGTGATCTAAATAATAATGATAGCAATAGTAGTAGTAATAATAATAATATGCTGAGCATGAAACATTCTACATAAATGGAAGCCCAGGACTGTTTTCAAGCTGCACTTAGAGAGATTAATGTATATTAGTCCAGCATAAAACTGGGCTGAGTGATAGGAAACACATGTTTCTTGGTTCTTGTGCTTGCAAAATGGTATAAAAAGAGTCCTGACATTCTATAGGTCTCTGGACAATTCTGCTATTGATGTGTTGTGAGTCACTGCAAACAGACCATCGTATGTTTCTGAATCACTTCCTGCTCAAGGGGTTCCTCCACTTCTTCCAGAGATTGTATACTGGAGAGGAATTCAGTGGGCTAAACCCCTGGAGATCCATTCTAAATGCTTTCCCTTCCTTTTTGTGCAGCTGAATTACTCAGGGAGGGGATGACACCTTGAACCAGTGTCACTATTCCCTTGTTGGGATGGGAGAAACCCATGGGGAGTCTAGAAGGATACTTAATTCTATGTTTTATAGTAAGAAGATCCCTTCTATTTAACTTTTTTTTTTTGCTGTAGGTATTTTAAGGTTTATAGAGTTGGGGGAGGGAGGCGGGGCTGCAGTGGCTTTGAAAGTTAGAAAATGGTGCTATGATAAAATATAGGATCTTTCAGCTATTTTCAATACAGTTGCAATGCTTTGCAGTATTAAGGCCCGGACCACAGAAATGGTCATTGGATATGTAAGTACCTCAGAGGCCTAATTAACTTTACAATTATTAATACTTGTAACTACCTTCATTGAAATTCCTGGAAGATTCATAGTAGCTTCTCTTGGATATGTTCCATTGATTTGTTGGTATTCTGATAACAGAAAAACCTGTAATCCTAGCAAAATAAGGAAGGTAGACCATTACAGAATTACAAGTTTTATGTGATCTGATATGTCCCAATAGTTCTGCTTGGCATAAAAAGTAATATCAGTAGACTGTTTTAGTGCATTTTCATAAGAAAAAAAATTGCATTTGAGGGAAATTAAATCTTCTCCTACTATTTAAAATGCTCCTGCTTTCATGTGACATTTCCACTAGAAAATACTGTCTCAATGCCATTTTTTCCAGGGAGATAAGCCATTGTGAATTGCAGAAACCTTGCATTTCAAGTGCTTTTAAGTTTGCTTTTCCCAAGTTATACTGGACTGATATGTGATCTTTTGGCAAATCACTATTGTGATGAAGGTACAATTGGTTTCTAAGTAATTGCAAAATTATTTTGACTTTAAGAGATGCTTATCCCAAATGCCAGCTGATGCAGTACTTTCTCACTAAATGTCAGTAAAGAGTATTCCTGAATGAGCTGTGACTGATGTTCAGAAATTATTTAGAGCTCTCATGTCTGAAGGATGTACATTTCAATGGGTCCTGATTTTTAATCCATCAGTGCATAACATGGGCCTGTGATGACTTGCTAATCTTCCATATGCTTCTTCACCAGCAAAAACATAGAATGCCAGATACAGGTATACAGCACAGTAAGTAATATTTTCTATCTCTGAGGCATCCCATGGACCTTCTCAAAATGCTCATCAGTGCAAAAACACAAGCAGAGTTACTGATGAGCACTTCTGAGTTTGTTTGTTCTTACAGTGCTGTAATCTAGGATGGAGCTGCCTCAGCCAGCTCTGATCATCCCCTGCCTGAGACCTTCTTGAGCAAAATAACTGACCTCATGCTCTTCATCCTACTGGCACTTTCAAAAATTTACGTATGTTTTTAGAGAACAAATGTCCTTTTATTATGACAACTTCATGAATTCAAAGCCACAATTTCAGATTTCACTACTGCTTACAACTGTGCCTTTAGTTTTTTGGGGTTTGGGGGTTTTTTGTGTAGATCATCTTCTTTGCTTCTATGTAGGAGTGGATGGTTCAAGGACCTCAGTTCTTAAAGGTTTGGTTTACCTTATCTGTTTTTTTGTAGATGTGCCAGGCTTTGGTGCCATCAGTTTCTAAAGCTAAAGTCATTCTTAATTCCTCAGATTTTTGCTGAAGGAAACCTTTGTAGCTGAAAAACTACCCATCTGCTATACCGTCCTGTAATGTAACAATGCTAAATGCAGGTCACAGTTAACTTCCTTGCATCCTTACTCCCTTCCAGTGGGTGGTTTCTCATTTTGATGATGCTTCCTGCCAACCTGTTGCATTGAGTGTAACTTTGGACTGGTAATACAATGTCTCATACTGTGTTCATCACAGACTCGGATCCACTAAAACTGCAGTCCTGTGTTAGCAAATAGCTATGCCAGTTGACTAGAACTAGCAAAAATGGATATGATCACCCTCGTGGCTATCTAATAAGGCCACCTCTGAAATAAATACCTCATTTCTCCTACATAAAGGAGTTTATGCCAGACTGCATCAGCTGACCAACTGTTTCCATACCATAGGAGTTTTCACTTGAGTAGCCTGTGCTTTCAGTATACGTGACAAGCCGTAACAGGTTCCCTTTCCCTTGGAAGATATCCTCAAACTCTTCTTCAGTTGGTTTGATCTTCTGCCTATTTGGTGAGTTAGATCTTTAATGAAATTAAGGGAGTGGTATGTTTTTGTTCATGGCTAATTTTTTTCTCTTGGTGTGATTATAAATTGTACTTCTTCCAATTTGCTAATTGCCCATGAGTTCAGTCACAACTCTAATAGGGATTAGCTCACCACACTAAGTCCTGAGCTTCAATTATTTACAGTCAATTGCCTATAGTTTTACTTTCTATGCTAACATGCCCATTCCTGACAACACTTCAGCTTGCACCAGCATCGTGTTCAAGGCACAGGCATTTCATTTGCTTTCTAGTTGACAGTGCTTTAATCCTCTGCAGCACTCTTCACTGGTCCCACAAAGTGTCATCTGAGGAAGTGGTGTGTCATGGTGCTATTGTCCTCTTTGTCCATGCTGGGCAATGTCTTGGAAAGTGATAGAAATTACTGTGGTCCTTGAAGGTTTTTCCAAATACAAGCCACTGTCATGACTTGTGGTGTTTGTAGATCTGTGGCAGCTCCATGCTTAATGTACCATTCTACTGCCAGTCCCTTGTCTTGTAAAGGCCTACATCCTCTGGGTATGATAGTACTGCCTGTCTTATGTAGGGTTTTGTCTGAATTGCATAACTTCCTCTGGCTGGTAAATTTCAAAGGCATTTCCCAAAAATAACTTCAGCTTATCCAGTAGATTTTGACACTTTTTCTCAGGTTCCGGCTACATTTGCTGTTTTCCTAGAGACTCAGCTCCTCGAAATCCAGGAGCTTGACTCTTCAAACCCCTGACAATCCCAAATTCTGCTGCACTTTTCACTGGTTATCTTACCGTTTAATGACATATGGTTCACATGTTTCATTTTTATGTGGAAGCCAGTATTCTTCACATTCCTGTGCTACAGCATCCTGGGGAGCCTCAGATGTCAGGCTTAATTCAAAACTGTTTAGAAGCATCCAGTACTTCAACATCAGCGATTGTCAAAAATAAATCTACCTCTAACTAATGTAGAAGCATTCAGCTGAAGTGTCATCTAGCATAATTTCCCATTATGACTGAGTCGCATACTAGCAGTGAAGGCCAGAAGGACACAGAGTGTCTACACTTCCACACACAGTCACTGCAGACCACTGTACAGCATCTTAGAACAAACTAGGCTCCTCCATTTCCATGACCCCCAATACCTGCTAGTTGACAACGAGCCCTGTTTGCATTTTCTCCAGTTACCCTCCATATTCCCAGAGAGCATCAGCTCCAGTAAGGTGATGCTCCACTCTCCCATTCAGACAATTTTCTGAGCTCTTCTTTTGCCTATGAGCACCAAAGTGTTGCTCAAAACCAATTTCATTCAACCAAATGCAGACAAGTCTCCTGTAGATGTGTATTATGCAGATGTATATTTGACCTGGTCACCAGAACTGTCTTTGTTATCAGCAGGGAGAAATACAGGTACTACTGTGAAGCAGCTGTTCTCAGCCTGTGGTATGTGTCTCAAACAGTTTGGACAAATCAGGCTCTGAAAACTCCAGTTTATCTCCACTATTAAAGTTTGTCCAGACTGGCTGCTGCAGATATAAAAATTATATTCATTGGTATCTAATGTTGGGTGAAAAATAACTCATTGAAGGAGTGTGACAGAAGCCTGCTTTATTCAGTCCCTTTTCCCAGCTCTTCAGACATGAGTAACATAAACATGGGCACAAGAATGGGATCTATCTAGAACTTTTGAAGGTCTTCAAGCTTTGATCATGGAAGAAAAATAAAGTGCAACAGGAGCAGTTTCTTCTGAAAGGGATGCAGTGGCTGGAAGGATGCCGTCACCAGGTTCCAGTTTGCCAAGTTTCTGCTTCCAAGTGCAACCTTAGACATAATGCTGGGGGCATCAAAATTACTCATATTTTCCTGACATTCCTTACAGACAAAAAAAGTGTGTAAAAAAACCCCAGTGAAAATCAAAGCAGCGGTTTGTGTCATATTGGCAGCAATGTCTCAGGAAGAGAGTGCTGTACCTTTTCAGCTCAATAGACAAAAGCCGAGGGTCTGCCAAATTTTCTAGTTTCACGTGAAGTATGGGAAAGAATTTGTGGAAGAGACCCCAAGATAGTAAAGGCTGATCTACAAACAAAACATGCAGCAGGCAGATTCGCAGTTCTCCAGCATGCGTTCTGGGCTGACAGGGAGCTACATAAGCCTTCCAGCACAGCACCAAGCTCCAGTTGACACGTTCTCATCTGCAGGGGCAGTTGCCTCAAGCTCAGTACTGGTTGTCAGGGGTGGTGATGCGCTGTGATCTGGGAGGATGTAGCTGCAGACATGCAGTTGTGCTTGCATCATGCGTTGCAAGAGTGGTTACAAGAGCAGTTGTCTTTTGACTCTCCCAGTGAATCTGTGCTGACCTGGGCTACGTGGCACTAGGCTGGTAGGCAGCCCCTGCAGAAAGATTTTTTGTTTGCCTGTGAATGCCATCCCCATTGATCAGTTCCCAGATGGCTTATATTGATTTAGCTTAATTCAATGCAAGTGTTTTGCATGTAGAAAAGGCTCCGTGAATGTTCCCATGAGGTCTAAATCAGTTCTTCTGTCTCTCTTGCTCTTTAAATCTATTGTCACTCATGTGTAGTTTTCCTACACTCAATACATGCCTATTCCTGGGGGGGAGCAATTGCCAGGGGCTTAATTTTAGAGAGGAATGCTCACCCTGCTGTCTGGGAACGAAGGCTGGTGAAGCCAACTTCAAAGACTAGACAGATTCGTTGCTGGGTTTAAAAAGCATCTTCCTCTTGACTGGGATTTGCTATTGTATCCCTTTTGCTCTCATCTTCCCTTTCAGCATATGGAAGGGCTCAGGTGCTTTCCAGACTCTTTCCATCTTTGAGCTCTTTCAAAGACATGTGTTAGGTGCTAGCAAATTCTCAGCTCTGCTTCTTGCCCACTGAACATCACTGAGGTGACTGAGGATGTGGTGGATTTGACAAGATCTGTGCTTAAAGAATCCATTGTTTGGCTATCTGTTTACATAGAGCCCTGGCACTCAGACAACACAGACCTAAAAGACCTAAAAGGTTATTTTTAATTTTAATAAACTAGCACAGAAGGAGAGAGTTCTTTGCCTTGTTCCTTTGCTTCACATAACAATTTTAGTCCTAACGAAGGACTTCACACCAAATATAATAAAAGGATGAATTATTTTTCCTGTGTGCCTGTTGTTTTTCTAACAAACATATGTGTTTGTTTATTTTTAAATTATAAAATGCAATTATCATGTTCTCTGAAGTACACATGTAAAATTAAAAACATATTGAGTCAACTTGCTGCTTAATTTATGTTAATTAAACTATTCAATGGGAAAGATGTTCCTGGTTAGGTTGCTTCAGTGGGATCTGGATTTTATTCTTGGCTCTGCCACAGATTGCCTGTTTGATTCACAACAAGTCACTTAATCTTCCAGTTTCAGTTCTTCATTCCCAAAATGAAAATAATTCTCCTTCATCTTCTCTGTTTCGACTATAAATGCTTGAAGCAGGGTATGTTTTGCACAGCATTTAGCATAGTATATTCTAAGTTTGATTTATAATTGTATATATTGATAATAGGTCATCTTGTCTCCAAGAAAAAAACACCTCTGCAAGTCCTTCCCAATGCATGGATTTGCAAACAAATATACTTTCCCCCACGCCCAGACAGACAATGTCAGAGTTCTGTCAGATCATGCTCAAAACTGAATTTTCATCAGTGGAAATACACTGATCTCAGGTTTCCAAACGCTAGGCTTTTATTCTGGAAGTTAAGGACTCATCTTCAAGAAGAGATTAATTCTTTCATTGCGTCCTTGAACTTCATCTAAGATAAGGAGTGCATGAAATCGCATTGGAAGTTTTACTATAGATCAGGTCCAGGCCTGTGGGTTAGGTAAGACAGAAACTCTGGCTTGAGAACACTTGGCCAGCACTCCTGGGAAAACTCAGTGGCATGTGAATGACTGAAGGACCTGCTTCACTGTCATGTTTTCTCACATCTCCATTTGTCAAATAATCAGTCTCAGAATAGGCTACAGGGGCTAGCAGGACCTACCCCTGACTAGTCTTATAACCACTTAGGAGCAGTGAAAATTTTCTGTCATGACTTGATGTACCATTTGTGCTGATAGTCTTCCCAGTGCTCCCGCACACATCTGCTTTCCTGTTTATTCACTAGTTGTGTTTTGCCAGGATGTTTGCATGATGTTTTTGTGCAATACCTAGTGCATCGAAAACCTCAGCCCTAAACTGGCAGCACGGGAGTAGCAATTACCAGAGGAGCTGCCCTCTGTTTTCAGTCAGTGCTGACTTTAGCTGAATAATCTTCTCAGACTGGTCAACTCCATTGAATCCTAGATCTAAGCTCTTGTTTCTCCAAATGTGGGAACTTGGGCTATATTCTCAGTAAAAAGAATGAGCAGGGGCTAATGCATGATGAGATTAAGCTGTTACAAGATTACCTGTTAGCACTCAGACAGAGTGCTTTTCAATGACATCTGCAGTCATTATAAACCTCTCAAAAAAGACCATGATATCTGTGTGGCTTCCTCCCTTCCTGCTGCCTGTGTCTGCCAGAGCAGTGTAAAGGCCAGGTCACTCCTAAGATATTTCTACTTGCATAAAATCCCAACGTAGGTATACTTCTGTAAGCCAAAAACTCCTTTCCTCACCTGACATACATTGTACTATACTTTGCTACTGAGACATATCTAACATGAGGTTCACCATATGTGAGCTCAGGGTGCCAGCCAGCTGGACTTGGGCTGCTCTCTCACAGAAGAGTCCTACTTTGCACTGCTGCCGAAACATATGCCAGTTTTTGGCCCCACATTTCAAATGGACTTCCACTAAATGACACACTTCCCATAGCCAACCTGACAGCAAGGTCCATGTCCCAAGCACAACCCAAAGAGCCAAAGTACCCATTCTTTACTGTCTTGTCTGGTCACGTTCACAGAGAAGAACTGGTGAGGATAGCAGTAGCACTAAGCTCTCTTAATGTCATCTGAAATAAGTATAAACCCCATTCATCATAAAAATTTCCGGTACAGTTTTAATCTGCCCTCCTCATTGGGATATATTTGCTCAGCATTGTAATCTGCATTATGCAACTCTCCATGCTCATGAACAACATGATCATGCAATATAGCTCTCTTGCTGGCTATCTCTTGAGAGAAAAATTCTGGCCACCAGCTGACACTCCCAGGACAGATCAAACTAATGAGGCTGAAATAAAGGTCACTGAAGTTCAGAGCTGGTTCAGTTTGCACCTGGGTATTTAATTCTTCATGTCTCTGGTTCCCATCAAAAAGCTCTAAGGAAACGAGAGCAGTAGGAACCAAGGATCAGCATGTCCATGGGTATCTGCCTCCCATAAGGCTCACACTGAATTAAAGCAAATAGCCTCTGCTTCACCCCATTTACCCAGCTCCTTAAAAATTCACACTTATTCCATACAACCATTTCTGTCTTCCTCCAGATTCACTGAAAAATTTTTCCTCACTCCTTCCATAAACACAGCATCCTGTCTTCTGCTGAAGTTACAAGCCAGATGTTAGCTTAGCCAGTGATTAATACCTTGAAAAGGTCAGCTTTGAATTGCACTGCCAAGTTCACCCACCTCTCTGGGCAACTCCTTATAAATATTCTCTTCCCTTCCTAACATATTCGCAGTTAAAAAACATTAAAACTGATATGCTACCTTGTATCTTAAGAGCAAATTAAAGACAATCTTGAGTGTTGGGAAATATTTCGAGGCTGTTCTTGGAGAAGAAAACCTGTTTAATCCCCTTCTACACAAGTTGTTTATAGCTCTGAAAAACTGGTCTCTGGCTGTCTGTTTAGTGCTGTGTGCCTCCTAACTGCCTCTCAAAAAACCCCACTGGATCTAAGGAAGTGAATTCAATATAATTAATGTCATCTATTGGTGGGGCCACAGAAGGCTTACATCAAATTTTACAAACTGAAGTGTCCTCATTCTCCTTCAGTCCCAGTTTTTGTAATCTTGGACAAGTAGTCTCACCATGTTAAAAATTAAAGCTGCCTTTGTCACATAGTGCACATCTTAACTTGTCCCAGTTCTGTCCCAGCTCCTATGTGTGCAGTGTCAACAAGAAGAAGAAGCTCTGCTCTGCATCGACAAATGTGAAGTGACCCTTTTGATAGGTAATATTTTATGGAATTTGATCTTTGAGCCTCTCACATGGAGAAATACGGTTAGGAGCAGGCAGATTTTGCCTGAGAGTGTTTTTGTTTTCTTGTTTCTTTTGAAGTAAACCATCTTTTGAAGGGAACCATTTCTAAATTGCCCATGGTCCAAAGTGACAGAAGAAACCCAGAAACAGATAAAAACCAACAGTTGGAACATATTGTGGTACAAGGAAGCAACTAGTTTATGGCATAAAAGTATGAAATCGCATATAGAAGTGATTTGTGTGTCCTAGCATTAGCTTGGCAACCTGGAAATTTTAGGGCAAACGAGACCCATGGTCCCAGGCCAGTCCTGGTCCCAGGCAATGCACCCTAGAGGGAAGAGTCCCAGCCTTTTCTTAATGGTCTCATCTGAGGCCTCGCAGATGTGTGAGAAGAGACGAAAGGGATTCCCCCTCTCTCTGAGCTTTCCCAGCACTGCTTCACATTCCTGGAAAAGCTTACTTCTCCCTACTGTAAGGACACTTTGAGGCAGCTTTGGTCCATGTCCCCCTGGGACCTTGCATCATACGCTGGGTGACTGGCCACAGCCTCTCAGCTGTCTCACTCTCGGTCAGCCTCAACTTTGGGCATGAAAAGACATCCTCACAGGATTGCTTAAAAGTGACATCATCGAACAATAAAACAATGAAAATACATCAGAGTAGAAGGGGAATTTGAAATAAACATTCTTTACCAGATATTGCAAAAGAAACCATAGCCTCATCAAAATGAATGAGCTTACTTCGATTGCCTTCAGTGTGGCCAGGGCTTCAGTCTTTAAGTGTGTGATGCCATGCTGTCATAGTGATGAATTCAGGACAGCATTACCCACATGAAGTCAGATGGCTGGACTCGTGGATGTAATCAAATTTCCTGTCCAAGTTACAGTTTTGCCATCCAAAGTCACAATTTAATCAGTGGTTGTGTTGACAGTGGGATTTGTTTCAGGAGGGATATCATTTACCACTACCAGTTTCTGAGAGCCGGTTAATCCTTTCATGGTACAGGGTTTGCATATTATGCCTCATAAACTCCCTATGTGAGGGTATAGGAAGAAAAGACAGGATTGTTGTAAGTGCTCTGCAAGTGTGTGCTCACAGCAGAGATACCCAACCAGATGGCTTCACTCCATTAACTTCTCACAGGTGAAGACCAAGGTCCAAAAATGATTCATGTAGGTTAACCCCATTCTCCGTCCCTAGAAGGGTCTGGAAACTGAAATACCCAAATTGTCCCTGCGTAAGCTGTCTACATCAAGCCCTACATTTTCCAGCTCCAAACTGGTGAGCCTGCATCATGATATGTTTCATGAGCCTATCAGCCCAGAAGATTTCCATGCAGTGTCCCACTGTGCAGAATGGACATGCCCTCTCTGGTCCCACTGAGGTTACAGAAAAATTCTCTGTGTACAAAGGGTCACAGCAGCATTTGTGCTTTTGGGAATCCCTCCCACCAAGGACTATCACTAGCCCTGTGTGATGCAGGATCAGTTTAAAATAACTTCACTTAGAGCACTTCATGGAAATCCCCTGTCAGTCACCCTCCTCACGTGCTTTTTGTTCTGAGAATCAACAGGCCTCAAAGAGCAGTCTCAGAAGAGGCCACATCTGTACAGAGTTTGCTTTCATCCCCACAAGGGTTCCCAAACAATGCCAGTGCCAGCCGGAGGTTTGCTGAATGGTATGAGAACCAAAGGCTTTCTTTGCTTTCTGTTCAGTCATTAAAACTTTGTGAGTCAAAATTAAGAGGACAACAGTGGGAGCTTTAGGAGGCTGTGGTTTCTCACAAATGCCTAAAGCTAAGGACTAATGAGAAAGTTAAAAAAAAGAAGTCTGCAACCCATCACCACAGCAATGCCACAATTAGAGACAAATCCAGTGTGCACTGCTTTACATTTATGATGCAGACAAACTAATTTAGCTAATTAAGGCTGTCTACAAAATGCATATGAAGTAGTACTCTGTCCTCAAGGCCCAGTATCAGAGATTGTTGCTACTGAAATCCAAAAGTGCACAGACACATAACATGGACACCTGCTACTCTCTGAACATGGAATTAGCACAGCCTCCTCTGCATGGGAAGTTTTGAATATTTTCTTCATTGTCGCACCCACAACTGATGGGTGAAAACCAATCAGTTGAGAAGTCCACAAGGGTGAATGTATACAAAACTCTCTTTGATTTTGGAATTTAAAAAAACAAAACCAAGAGAAAATTAAAAGCCCATTTGGCTTCTCCCATTTAAAACTAAGATTTATTTTACAGATTTTGCATAATCCTAGACAGATTAAGGTATGATTCACCTTCTTCGTGAGAGCAAACTTTTTTTGTTTGTCAGTGCAAAGATTTGTTGTTGTTGTTTAAGAGGTGCTCTGATGTCCTTGAAGTTTGGTCTGTGTGTTTTGATAACAAATGTTAGTGCAGCACAGAATCTCAGCAGAGAAGTTCAGCTGTTGCATTACTGAGGTGTTGGCACTACCTCCAGGAGAATTAAAGCCAAGACCACAATAAAAGACTTCAGTAACTAGTTTTGAAAAATAATTTAATGGCGTGAATTTTGACAGGAAGAAATTAGGTAGAATCATAGTTAAGAAGCTAGTCTTTAAAGAAACCTATCTTTTCAAACTTGTTTCAGACTTTGGCTGTGCCTAGTATTGCCTTCAGCCAGAGTGCCCAGCATGAGCTCCCCCGGTGAGCCCAAGGCCCTTCTTTCAGCCACATGCCTGGTTACTTCCATGTGGGTTTCTTCCCATGTTCCAAAATCCTACCTAGGTCCCACAACAGTCTCAGTACTGTGCCTGGGAAAAAAACAAATACCTTCCTATACTGGGTGTGGACCAACTCACATTTATCTCATTTATCCCAGAGAAGTGGAGATGTTGCCTCACAGATGAAATCAGCTCAGGTCTCCTCCTCTTTTTCCAGTAAAGGGTGAACCCTTTCTCTCTAGACAAAACAGAAGGAGTGGGCTCACGTAGACCACAGCATCCTTTGCTGCTTCAGCCTTTCCCAAGGTAAAGAAGAGGGTCTGTGTGTTACTCTAAAAGGAATTTCTCTGCTTCCTGCTTCTCACCATTCCTGGCTGTTGCAGCCTGCGGTGTATCAATGTGTGTGCTCAGCAGGGGAAAAATGCTGCTGACCGACATGGTGGTTGTGAGATGAAAAAGGCTGGTTCACACAGTGGTTTCTTCTGTCTTCCTCTGAATGCTTTCACTTCAGGAGCTCCTTCCTCATTACATCTGGAACAGATGTAAACAGAAGCCAGTCCCAGCTGAAAATAACTCTGCCTGTGTCCTGTGTGAAGTCTGCTCATTTTCCCTACTGCTTTTGACTCCTAATATCAAACTAGGTTGTTTCTCAGCACCGAGAGACAAATAGGAGCACAGGTCACCCATAGTTTCTCCCACTTCATTGGAAACTGTAGTGGCTTTAGCAAACAGGTGGAAAAGGATTGTATTTTATCTCATGGAATAAGCCACAAGAGGGAGACAAATACCCATTTGGTGCCATTGTGGGCTCATGCCCTTGAAGCCTGGGTAGGAGAAGGTATTTTTCAGGTCTTGAGAGGTTTCAAGGTTTCAGACATTTCCCTAACCCAAAGCTGAAATCTCAAAAATCCTCAAGAATGAAACACGGAGAAATAAAATGCATGTAAGAAAGACTTCCCTTTTGCAGTTTGAAAGCATTCAATGTCCCATTTGGATTAAGAAGGAAAAACAGTTAATTAGTGCTCATTCGAAGAATCATTGAAACATGACACTTCTACCTTTGAAAATATAAAATTTGCACCTTGGAACCTCATTTTCTTCCCCAAGCAACTGCAGAATTTGAGAGATACAGCCCTTCCTACTGTTTTTGGCTCCTACCAAAACCATGTAATTTGTTCCTAAGAAATCTCAAGAGACACAGAGCTAATTCAAACATAGGATACAATGGCTGCCTTTCATGTCCTCAATGTCTCTGACATGAGCCAAAAATTATTCTGGATAAACACAGAAGATTTTTTTATCTGGAGAAAGAAGCTTGAAACTGTGAAGCACAAGAACAAGGATGTAGGAAGAACAGAGCTTATACTTGGCCCCCACCTGCTCTGGGCACCTACAAAAGATGCCACAACACATTCAGGGTTCAGAAGAGCTGCTGCCAGTGTTCAACTCCATGTGCAGCCCCATGTAATAAGGCTTTGGAGACACTTAGTCCCCGCATTTATGTCCCAGAGCACAAAAAGTAGGGGATGTGTATCTCACTGCGTGGCCACATTAGTGAAGTATTTGAATTCCCACAAGAGCCTAAGGGCTCAAAATGCTGAAAATAAGATCTGACTGTAAAATAGAACAAACTGAGCCCATAGCACAAACATTTCTCATGTGAGGTAATACCTGACTTTCCAGGTCAGCGGACAAAAGAAATGTGATGTAAATGTCTGTGGCTGTAGGCCAAAAAAGCACCCACTATGAATTCAGTCTGAAAATGGTAGTCAGCAGGAATTATCCTATGGGATTGGTATGACATATGGCGGCATGTGATAGACCATTTGTCTGTACAACCAAAATGAAACACTAATGTGAGAGCATATAAAGATAGGGCATAATGTGAGATAAGAACTACTCTCCTTTTCAACCCTGTGAAGCAGATTGAGGCTATATTAATAGTAGCAAACCACACAGTGTCAGGCTCATTCTCTGGCAACTCTGGCATGGTCCAACCACAGACATGCTATCAACTCTTCCAGCCTCCAGAGTATCCTGTGGGGCATGTTTGCAGACTTATGCTGATTCCATGTTGCGTTTGGGAATTGTCTGGGAGAAGGCGCTTCACCTGGAGCCAAAATATGCCAGAGATTTGTCTAACAATTTAACAGTATAGGCAAATCAGGGCTGTTGTCCTTACCATGTCATTGTACTATTTACTAGTATAGATGTAGCCTGCTATGCCAGCTGCAGGATGACACTTCCCATATTCCTCATTCTTCTTTATGTTTGAAGTCCCTCCTGAAGCATTAATCAAGATTATTGGCTGTGCTTTTAAAAAAAGTATAAAAATAAAATGAGTCTTTCAAAGAAGTCCAGCTGTGACTGCCTGGTTCTCTGTTCTGCTATTTCTATAGCTTTCAGTGCTGAAGAATGGCAAGAAGGAAGGACGCAGTAATCCATTGCCAGGTTTCAGGAGCCCAGACAGTACTTCAAATATTCCAGTATCCCATTCCCTGTACCAGGCAGCATCCATGGCTCATTGTTTGTGGCCCTCTTCCTGCCAGAACCTAATATGGCAATGCCAGCCAAGTCCGCATGGGGTCATTGACAATTTCAGCAGTATGAGTTTTACAAGAAAATTTCAGAGCCATTTCTGTGTCAGGCAGATATTTCTCAATGAGCATACTAATAAGCCCAGGACCTGCTTCTCATTTTACACTGACATAACTGTACCACTCTCGAATATGCTACAGAAGGTTATGAAATCACAGCTAAGCCCTTGAAGTCATACATGAGCCTCCCACCTTCACATCAGGGCACACGACTTCACTTCGTGTAAAAGTTGGGGTGAGAACCATATTCACTTTGTCCTCTGGTGTCAGGAAAGTACCTGCAGCAGATCACATGCTAAGATTGAAGACCGGCAGTAACAGGGGAATCATTGGCTTCCGTGAGACATAATTACTCCCACAGTGCCCATGGGTGACTGAAGATTGTTTTCTACTGTGAAATTTAGGGAAGTTTTGTTCTCTCCAAAGAAACCCCATGCTGCTCATTTTGAAATCCGTGAGAATTCAGAATTTCCCCCCAAAAAGGGACAGTCAAGACTGCCAAGTGAAGAGAGTTCTGTCAGCCAGTGTCTTGTGAACTTCAGGGTTTCTTAGAAGAGTGATGACTTTGAAGACTTCAGCATAAATTCATAAAGCATTTTATTTCCTATCTGTTTCCTTCTTATATATTTTACCATAGCTTATATGCTACAGTTTTGCCACAAAGGTAACTTCTCAAAAGAATATTCATAGACAATTCTCTGCCCTGTTAACAACTGGTGTTCACTATCCCTTCCTTTACAAGAAGGAATGGAGAGATTGGATTTTTCACTAAATGTCCCCAAAAGTGCAGAATGGAATTTTCTAATTAGAGAAAAATACAGCAAAAGGCACACAATTCAAGTAAAGTGGAAAGAGCTTCTTCTTCTCTTTCACTGCATCCCACAAAAATATTTAGATGGATTTTCAATATAAGGAGTTGGGAGAATGTATTCACCCTCCTAGCAAACAAGACGCTTCCTTAAAGGCACCACTGCGAAACAGCAGCTAAATGAACACCATGCATTAAGAAATTAGAGAATTTTGTATATAGTCCTAATAACCTTTAAAAAACTTGCCTGTGATTTAAGATGAGGCAATGTCCCACTATTGACCAGGACTGCTAGATACGTGTACGAATACAAACATGCACATGTTCATACACATAAACTGGGGGTTTAGGCAGGGGGTGTTTTGTTTTGGGGGTTTTTGCTGAGCATCTGCTTGTCTGGAGATGTTCATATAATTCTCACACTTGAAGCTCTGAAGAAATGAGAATAACGTCAAATGCTCGCACTCTGGTTCTCCACTATGGGAACCCAAATACATCCCACCTCAAATAAAGGAGAAGTTAAGTAACATTAGAGGTGAAATTAATGACAAAATGTTCTGGTTTATGCTTAACCCTTTTCACTCACTTCCATGACCCATTCTAACCACAGCAAGTGTTAGGAGCCCTGAAACATTGGTTTGTGGTTTGTTTACTTGAGGATGTGGGGACCAAGTCATGCTGCTATTCAGTTTTCTTTGTTTTCTTTTGTGTTGTGCTTTTTAAAAGCAATGATAGAATCAAAGGACATTTTTTTACCACCCTGAAGGATCTTCATCCTTTAAGGCACTGTTGACTTCACTTAGTAGCACAAAGTGATTTAAGCAATATCTCCATCTAGTTACTCACTATGTTCCTTCCTATCTGCAGCTCCAATGCTGAATGAAATGAAAAGTCCATCCATCTAAAGAATCTTAAATCTAACTTTGTTTTACATTATTCCTTGCCCTCCAATTGTTCTCAATGCAGTATTGAGGTCCTCTTCAAATTACTGGATGTTTTCTCTCCCCTAAAACCTTGTAATTAGCAGCCTCATTCTTTTCTCTTCTTTATGCTGCTTCCCGAACTTGCCTGCTGGCTATAACTTTGGCCTCTGCCTTTACAGTGTTTTGCATCAAGTGTGTTAGTTTATTCCCATTTGATGTTACAAACCTCCCTTACATATTACTAAAACTACTGTGGACTACAACATCCACAGCACTGATTTCATTGTCCCAGCTTAGTAAAGCTCTGTAATACTCTAACCATTCTAAAATGACACCTTGTCTACACTTTTGCTAGAAGGAGCACTGTTAAACTTCAGCTGCCATCCCATCCATCAACTGCAATGTACAGGTCCTACCTTGTACAATGTTGTCATTGAACTCTTCCTGTCACAAGTATCTATTTCTTCTTCTGATCATAACCCCAATCTCCTCCTTCCTCCTGAGACTCCTGTGGATACCTATTCCTCCTCAGATTTACTTCAGCTTTTTTGAAAGCAAAGGCCCTCTTTCCCCAGATAATGATTTTTTCTTTATTGTCCTATAATTATAACACAGAAATCAATACACAGATATGTGTTTTAAAGGAATCCATATCACATGTCTTTAATAGAGTACAGATATTAATGCTGGTGACTGCTATTTTTCAACATGCTGCTCCATCATTGCTTGTTGTTTCCTACACTATTTCTGGTAAAGAGCAGAGGAGAAGGACTTGTCTGTCCCAGTCAATGGCTACCACAAACCTCCATGGGTCACAGTATTAATCCACTGAGTGAGACATGCTGCATCCAGTTGTTGATTGTGTCCTCTAGTAAGTGAATAATAGGGAGCACTACTCCTTATTCTTCTCTGCCATGCCTGGCAAAGCTGACAGCCAACCAGTGCTGATCTTTGGCTTGGAATTTTAGTAAGATAGTTCCATAAAAACAGTGACTTCATGTCATGACATCATTATTTTCCTGTAGGTTTGAATCAGCTTGCTTGCTTTCACAGGAAATTATATGTTCACTGCTCCTCCAACTTAACTGACACCAGGGAAGTGCCACACACATTACTTTCAACATTTAGCTCTCAAGTGCCTGAATAACATTCCTATCATCCATGAAGTACCCACCTGGAACAGACTTTGTCATCGTATAAGTAAAGGCAGCTAAATAAACAGAAAGATCATGTTTAGAGTATAAAAGCTTGAAAAATTCACAATATTACTTCTGAGGGAAGGCTGAAGCAAAATTTACAATACCTTGTGCTATGGGGCCTTCTGACCCGATTGAAAACACTAGATGTTATGGTAATACAATACTAATGCCAAGGGAGTTGGCAGAGAGATGGAGTTTTAATGACTCCATCTCTCACCCCCCCAGATCCTTCCTAATATCCATGACGTAATTGCAGCCTGGACTATTCATTTTAGCATTGATTAGAAGGGTTTTGCAGAAGAAAGAATACTAGAAACTGGAAGATCATTGTATAAGATGAGGTAGATAATGCAAACTAATGCTCAAAACTCAACGTAGCAGAAGGAAATCAAACAAGACATTCTGCATTGTTCATGGACTACAGGACAGTACACAAAATCATAGACTTAAGATTAGTGTCTCTCCTGAGGGCCTCAGTGAAACAAACAAGTGGAAAGCGTTGTATATATGGGTTAGGTCAGGTTTCATAGAATCATAGAATGTTAATTAATGGAATGGACCTTAAAGATCATCTAGTCCCAACCCCCTCCCTGCCATGGGCAGAGACACCTTTCAATAGACCAGGTTGCTCAAGACCTTGTCCAACCTGGCTTTGAACACTGCCTTTCTAAGATTACTCCCTTCAGATCAACTTAGATACAACTCTGTTCTGCTCCTCCATCAGTAATAAAGACAGAAAATATTCATAGATTTACAAGAAGTATTGAAAACCTCATTATTTGTTGGAAAGGAGGGACAGAGGACAAAGGGGAAAGTGTCATAGTTTACAGCCATGTGTTTTCAAATAAAGGCTAATGTATGCATACCAGCATTCGCTTTCACACACCAGTGCCAAAACTGATAAACTCTAAAGTGATCTTTGCAATGACACTACACACAGAGCAGAGCCCTTAAAATCAGGAGCTTAAATTATATACTTTGAGCCATCAACGTTAGAAGGTGGAAATAACTTTATGACTCTCCGGTCACTACTACCAAAGATGGCTTTGATGAGTTCCTAGTTCAGGATTCAAACTCCTGTTTGACTCTTAACAGGCCTCTACATACACCAAACTCTAGACACACATGTAAACCTCATCATCTCAAAGCTTTGGTGTGACAATGTTCATAGTATTTTATTTCAAAGGTTTAAATTACTCATATGAACTAACACCCTGCATCTGATCCCTGAGCTAGCTACAGCACTATAATCCCATCCCAAAACCTCTAGACATCATATATAACAGTCTTTTCAGCAGTTCATGCATGTTTTAAAATCATCCAAGTGTTTTTCACTATTTTTCCAAGAAAAGAGTCCTTGCAACACATAAACAAACACATAGAAAGACACAGACATATTTCTTTGCATGATTTCAGTAAAAACATGCTTTTCTTATTAAAATGTGGTGCTATCCTGTGATTACAATAATATTCTTTCACAGGAAATTAGTGACTAGTTATGCGTAAATACTCGTCTTCGGGGTCTGCCCTTGTGGTGGCTTTGGCCACCCTCAAAACTTCTCACCACATGTGTGTGGATTGTGTCATAGTCGTGTGTGTAATACATTCTCCCTTCCTTTGGCTTCCCTATCCATCTAGGTGCTTGCCAAGTTCTCTTGTATGCTGTTAGCAACAAAAACGGGACTCAAGTCCCAACAAAAGTCTGATGGAAGCTGGAGGTATCCCCATTGACTGGAGTGGAGTTCAGCCCACTTCCACCTCTTCAGCAAGGGCTTTCTAGCTCCAGTATCGGCTGGTTGTGGACTCTGGTTGCTTTAATCCCATGGACTATGGAGAGCTTTTGATTACACTTAACTTCAGCACAGGCTAAGGGCACTCCACTGTCACTAGATAAACTCATTATATAATGCAGCTCAGTGTGTGTGCCATGATCTCTTGTTGGTTCCTCCATAAGGAAGGTTCATGTACATGAAATTTTGGTGGGGTTTCAGTGGCAGTGGCAGATTCCTGGCAAACCATGCACCAGTATTTCTCTAGAGCCACAGCTTTCCCATCAAAGCTATTACATGTTCATACACATGTTGTCATTGCCAGTGGTATTTTGCAGACTAACAGTAAACAGGTTGTTTATCAGATCCCAAACTTTCTTTGCATGTATACAGGAAAACAGATGCTTCCCACTATTAGGCCCCATGCCCAAGCCAGGCTCCCTCAGCAGCACTCGTAGGTAGGGTACACAAACAGGGCAGCAGAGACATTGCTTCCTGCCTCTGTCTGCTTTGAGCTGGTGATAGAACATTATCTATCACACACACTTCTTTGGCCTCCTTGCCAGGGTATCAGGCAGGCTCACAGCATGCAGTTTGCTTTTCCTGTGTGGTAGGAACAGCTGCTGCCTCCGCTCACAAACAGGGAACAGAGGCCTGTTTGGCTCAAACAGGGGGTAATGGGGCATGGATGAGAGAGCTGGGAAGCAAGCCACATCTCTCAGAGCCTGAGCAGGTGTGTGCCCTAACTACTAGGTTACTTTTCATCTCCAGCATTAAAGGCCTGGCATGGTCCACCCACAGCTCTGTCTTCAGTAACCTCAGTAACCTCAGGTGCAGTCCTCCGTTTGATTCATTTATGCCAGCAGCAAATTAAGTTTCAGGCTCTTACAATGAATTAGAGAGGTGAAGGGGAAATAGAGCACAAACTCATGGGCCTGGATATATGCTTAACCGTTTGGCCTCAGGATGGCCACCTAACAGTCTCATGCCTCTTCTTCTGAAGCAGTGGTGCTGGTTCCAGCCTGTGCCAGGACTGATTTATCTGTGTGCCCTTCTGTGGTCCAAAGAGGATCCTTCAGTTTTCTGCCTAAAGAAAGCCTTCACAAGTGACACAGGCTGCTTGAGAACATGATGCACTCACTGTTCCCCTCCCCTGTGACATTTCTTTATATAAGCAGCCAAATAGCAAAACATATCAGGGTTCATTACCAATTTTGTTATTTATAGTGAGCTGCCACAGATGGAGACTGCAGCACCATTCTATCTTTAGGGCGTAGTGCCTGCCTGTTCATACACACAATTGGTAATTAGCACAAGAACAGTTTGTTTATCTATTCTCAAACTTAAATAAATAGGAGACCCATTTATCTGCCAAAATTCAACTCCTTCTCTTTGCCAGATCTCCAAGTTAACTGCTTAATGAATAGAGCTCATCACTTCATCCATTTAAGTAAAGATGCAAGTGTCTTTAAAGGAAATTAAATATCATAAAAAATAACTGGTTATGTACTGAACAAATAGCATTTATATTGCAATAATCATGAGCACAGGACAAGATGAACATCACAGAGGTCAAGCAGAGGTGCAGAAATGGACCAACCAGTATGTAGGGAAGATGTAGTGTGTATATCCTAGTTACTCCTGACATGTGCACTTCCCACCAGTTCAGCCACCCAGCTCTGAGCCGATCACTCTGAGTGAATCCTTGCATGAGCAGGAAACTGGAGAAGGTAGAGAGAATACCCACAGTTCTTCAAGCAAAATCCTCCATGTGCTCTAAGATGCACTTGCATGACTAAGGTGGCAGGACCCTGCCCAATGTAAACACCACACAAGCCAGGGAGAAGATATGACATTATTATTGTTGCTGTTATTGTCATTATTATTATTGCTGGTTCCAACCTCTTTATTTTCTTTCATTCACTATACCCACCCCTGCAGTTAGAAAAGAGAGGAAGAGGCTTTGTGAATAGATGGACTTTCTAAGTTGAACCTAAAGGTTGGCCCCAGCTCCCTCCACCCTTGTCCCCCCCCTATCTCTCCACTGACAGGAGGGGGACAGTCACTATTAAGGTCAAAGCAGTCTGTGTGGAAAAGAACAAGCAACCCTTGTCTTTCTCACAATTCAGATGTTTTCAGCATCTGAGTGTTCAGTTACTCAGGCTTGCAAGTGTGACTGTTTTACATGCATATGCTGTACACACATCCATATGTACAGGGTGGGAAAACTGCTATCACACAGCAGAAGTGGGTCAGATCTGAGGAATTCTGCCTGGCCTCCGTTTCCAACCATATGGGACCCCATAAAGAACCATTTGCTTATTGCCCTATGACCTAGACAAACTTCATTTGGCTTTTTTATCCTCCTATCAGCATCCAGAAAGGGGATAAAAGCTACTAAATAAAACAAAAATTGTTTCAAGCACTGTGGCCAGAAAAAAATAAATAATGAGGAGCTCTTTCTTTTGTCTTTCAGCTCACAACTGCGAATTTCCCTGTAGTGGTCAAGCTAGGACATGCTCATGCTGGAATGGGGAAGGTAAGTAAAGAAAAAATATATATCCCTCTAGAAACAGATATATACCTGGTATATACCTGGTATATGTCCTGTGATCATGTATGGCATGTGACTGGCCAGCAAAGGGGTTAAACCTCCCCACAGCCTATATGGGTCGCACTGGCTGTTCCTGTGGGAGAAAAGGCCTTTTTCTGCTGTCACGCACTTGGAGACAGGCAGTGGTATTGGGTTGGAGGCTGTCTGCAATGCTGGAAGGGGGGTTGTGAAGAGTGGGGGAAAAGCTGGCTGGGCTGAAGTCATTAGGCTTGTCTATTATATATTTTCTCCTTTTCTGAAAGTGGTAATGTTGTTTATTCAAGCACCTGTAATGTGCAGCTACACCCCATAGCTCTCACAATGAGGAGCAGTGACGCTGGGCTTCTTGAGTGCATTATGATGACCTTATTCAAAAAACGGGAGCCCTTCAGTTATTTTTTTCCTCCTTGCAAGGAAGAACAAGATCTTACAAAGCAGACTGGCTGGTTGCCTGCCAAAGAATCCTGAAAAATAGTTCACTACCCAGAAGGACCTGTTTGTTTTTCCCAGGCTCTCTGGGATCTTTATTCCTCCAGTGAATTAGCAGCCCCTGTTTCTTGGGGTGACTGAGCTCCCCTTTCAGTAAGGCATCGCCAGCACATTCCTACTGCACTTTAGTCTCCTCTTTCTTGCATGTATCTTTTAAAAAGGCATGCCTTATCTGTCTAAAACTTGCTTTGTTCAGAATTTGGAAATTCTGATGTATAATTTCTAAATCCAATGGGTGGTACATGAACTTCATAACTGATAAGCCTGTCACAGTGCTTTCCTACAGCAGACAGACCTTCCCTCAGTCTCACACTTTGCCTGCAAATTATATATAGTTACACTGAACTTAAACCTGGTACAGCTTGTTTGCTTGCACTTTGGAAACAGACGCCCTTTATGGCTTTCTGGATTGCACATGGAAGCTCTCATAATCTTTCTTGCTTTGGTTGCAATGTTCCCCTGTCTGGATAGTAGCTGCCAGAGAGGAAGTGGGCATAGATCCCTGTACCAGTGGTGAGGTTGGCTTTTAGCATCAAGGAACAAACATTTAAATAAGCAGGAAATGCTGTTTAAAATGTTGGTTAATATGTTAAGCAGGCAGAGGTGTCATCGAATTAGAATGCATGAAGACAGCCTAGAGGTGCTTGTAGAGAGCCACTAACATGTCTCTAGGAAGGATTTCATTAGCAAAATCCAACCAGGACAACAAACCAGGAGGAAGAAACCTCTCCCTCTCTCTTGACATCCTGCAAGCCTGGATCTCTCTGACTGCTCTGCCATTTCACCTACAATGCAGGGAGTGTTTCATGTCTCATGCACCAAGGACCCTCAATGCCTACAGAAATGAGGGCAGAATCACAGAAAAGTACCCCAATCTTAACAGCATTTCCGGACAAAACTCTCAGCAGAACATTCAGCTATTGTCTTCTGCATCACACACCAGATCTTCTTCCACTTCTCACTTTCTCTCCCATTTTATTCTTTAATTATGTTGGGTTTTGCTGTCACAAGCTATGGAGGAAGAGAATTTCTATTCAAATTCCAGGCACAATTGTATTCAGCAGTACAAGGGGGGGTTTGTAGGAAGTCATTCCAGATGAAGATAGGCTAACAGCCAGAACCTAAGAAGAAAGAATTGGTCTGAGGCCAAGTTTACCTTAGTCCGTTGCAAAACTAGTGACTACTAGCAAAGTCTAGATGTGGATTTGAGCACAGAGTTTCAACACTGCTCTGTTCAGTAGATGGGGAAGGTACAGGAAGCAACAGTTGTTGATCTTACAGTTTTAGTTTGGGCCCTTCTCCAGCCACAAGCAGCCTGAGGAAAAGTTGAGACTGATTAAGTTTTCTTGAAATCCCACTGCATTTCATTGCACAGAGTGAAAACAGAAGAGAGGAAGAGAAAAAAAAAGAGAATAAATCAGTTGTTTTAAAAGACAAGTAACAAGAATTTGTTTCATATTGTTTTTAAAACAATAGGGTTCAAGCCCAAGTGGAACTGACAAAAAGAAACCACAGAAAACATCAGGAGAAATTCAGAGAACCAGAACTATGAGTATAGTAGAAAAGTAACACCTATAGGTAAAAAAAAATCAAACCTATGATTAAGTAATTCAGAAGAGGAAGGTTTCCAGGACACATTATGTTGTTTTAACCATCATAATGTAAAAGCAATAATCATTGATGATAAGGAGATTACAGAGAGCTAAAGGATTCCTTTCCATTGGTCTTCAAAAGTAGAGATGATAGCAGGAAATATCAGGTCTTTAGCTGTAAAATATATATAATATGAAAAAAGAGAAGCTTGGTTTTGTTTGATGAGTGTAACAAAGTAAATGTTAATACAGCACCTGCATCAGGTCATCTTTTGTATTAAAGCAGTGACTGGAGAAACAAAGGATAAAATAACCAACCTATTAGCCAAAGTACACATGTGAGTATTAAAAATAGTACTTAACTGCAACAAATGCTGGCAAGATAGCGAACCATGTATTTGTACCTGTAATGGATGCTTCAAAGGATGTGAGCATTCAGATTACAATCTTATTACCAACAGAAATTGTCAAGGAAGTACTTACATTTTTTTTGCTATTAATGATAAAATCACATGTAAGGGGAGGCACCAAGGCCTAGAAGAAAGAGCAAGGATGGGAAGTCTAGGAACTGTTATTCTTTATTTGTACTGAGGTAGTGGCCAGGAGCCAGAAATATTCTGGATGCAGAAAAAGCCTCTTCCCCAAAGAGCTCCACCATTGGCTTGCGGGGAGATTTGTGTCATTTCACAGTTTTTCTTCAGTTTCTGTCTGTTACAAACCAGAGGAATTATCATGATTACCTGATACTTATTGCTAATTCATGTTTGTAAGGCTCTTGGCAGTATAAGAAGTGCTGAGTGTTTATTATTTTGCAATAGTTGCTAGAAAGAGCATAATTTCAATAGACTTTCATTTTCACATATTGTTTGTTTTCACATAATTTTCAAAAAATTCACTCACCACATTTTTTAATCAGGGGGTTGAACAAAGAATCCTCAAAGCTAAAATGAAAAATAACCATGTCAGGACTCATACAATACAGGCTCTATTGACTGCCTTCCCCTTAAGAGTGGGTCACCACAACTGTCTTTAGCTAGTATTCAAGGTCTGGATCAAAACGAGTGGCAGTATACCATTAGTGAAAGAAATGCTCTTGCCAAGTGATGTGTGCATGTGAGGTGCATGTGGAGATGAAGAAAACAAATTTGCAATAAGAGGCATCTTTGACATTTCCATTGAGAAAGCAGAAACAACAGCCTCTCTATTGACTTGAACAGAGACACCAGTAATAGCTGTCACCCAGAGACAGACAATCTAATCTAAAAACAGAACATACGCTCCTTAGTCCCTCCCATGACCACCGTTATCCTCCTTCCAAAATTTGAAGTCACTTCATATTTCAGTGGCACTGGAAGATCAAAACATGTGCTCTCTGTGCTGTTGGTCCTATACAGTACTGAAACAAATAAAACATCTGTAGAAATACTGCTTAGACAACAGTTTACAATGGAGTCAGCAGAGAAGGACCTTTCTCATGTTGTACTTAGGTTGCCCAGACTCACAGGATCAATTGTACTCTAGAAGTCTTCTGGGGAAACTGTGGATGAGCACGGAGAGGAGATGTCCTTCCTTGTGCAGAACAGAACTGTTGTTTCCCCAGCAGTTCCTTAGAGGCCAAGGCATTTTTAAGTATTGTGCCACTTGAGCCTACCTACCCCAGAAGTGATCGTGGGTCTCTGCTGAATAGGATAAGCAGTGCAGTGAGAAAAGACTTCTTCCTGACTCTGGATCTCATCAAACCAGAGCCTGTGGAAAAGAATAAAGTTCTGAATGTGTTAGTATCTGCCATTTGTGTGCTAACATGACCCTAAAGTGCCCTAGGAACAGAGCCCAGCACTACAAATTCACTCAAAGAGCCTCTTCACCTCTTCCTGATCAGATCATGGGAAGGAAACAACTGCCAGATCTGCAAAAAGAGGAGAAACAGTATCTGTTCGTGTGACCTTACATATATTTATATTCTTTAAATAAATACATATATGGGGTTTTTGCTACTCTTACTTTATTTTTAGACCTCTTTAATTAGGTCAATTTAAGAGTCACCTCCTGTCGCCTTCTGCCCCATAATTATGAAAATACCTTACCAGTACAAATCCTGGTTCAGATGGATTTATTACATTGTAGAAGAAAAACTTGTTCATAATAATATGGTCAGAGTTATTTTCTCTCTTACTGGATGGGAAAGACTTCTCTGGTTCTTTTTTTTCCACGGTATAAATATAGCACAAACTAAACAGAGCCACTCTGTAATGTAAAAATACTGCAACGTTTTTATCAGGAAGGACAGCTCGTCACCTTGTCTCTCTCAAGACTGGAAATAGAATGTTCCAAAAGTGAGAGCTTTGAAAATCCAGTGTGCTAAAGAGGAAAGGAAGGGGAAAGGGCTGCCTCGGTTTGTCAAGGAACAAATATTTTCTTTTACAGAGGACAAATAATGACTTGACATGTAACATTCATTCACAACAGAGCAGCCCAATCACTGCATTCCCACTGACTCATGAGTGAGGAGGTTCCAACTGTCTTGAAAATAGCAAAAATATCCCCATTTCTTGCACATCAGTCTGAAAGTTTTTGCTGGACACAGAAAACGATGACTGATCCAGGGCACCAGGGAACAAAGCTGCCAGGACCAGGGCAGGAAACCTTTTTAGGAAGGTTTAATGCATTAAAGGCAGCATCTGGGGAATTTCAGAGTGAGGATGATACAGAAATCCAGACTCCATTGTGTCTTTTTTATTTTGAGGTGGGTCCATTGGACTGGGTATTTTCTGAGAAGGGGAGTATAATTTGTGGCAAAAGACAGACTCAGAAAACCCTCTGCACAGAACCATTCCTGAAGACCCACTGTCCCAAAATGGTAAGGTCCCTAGAGAAAGGCTGAGTGCAGGTGAAGATGGATGAAAAGTCACAAGCTTTCTGTGGCTGCACCAGTTCCTCTGGAGGAAAACACTCAGACCGTGCATTTTCACAAGCCTACCAAGGCTCAGTTAAACATCACATTGCCAAGCCCAGCCCTGGCTCAGCTTTGGACACTTACCTTCCAGCTAAACCTGCCTCCAACCTCAGTTTGGACACAGAAAGTGCTTCTGCAAATCATCCCCAATGTGGTGTGTGTTTAACCTATAAAGCAGAGTTAACTTGCAAGGCAGAGTTAACACTGGATGATGCTCAGAGAAGCAAGGCTAGGGTACCCCCAGCAGATCTTAGTGCCTAAGCTAAATATGGCACTTTGGCTATTTCTTCACATGGCCACATAACTAATGAAAGCAAAAGAGGACTATGAAGGAATGCCTTGCAGTGCCTAGGTTAAAGAGGAGAGAGGAGTGCTGTAAGCCTGAGATCCTGGTGTCCAGGAACATCTGGGTTTGTACAAGATGCAGTAGATTAGGGAACCATGAGACAGAGTAAGCAGAAGTTTCTACCCAGATCCCTCCCTAAAGGAGATCTGCTAATGCAGATCTCAAGTGTGGCTCAGACTGCCCAAGAAATATCCATGCTGGGTTTTTAACAGTGCCAGAACCCATACAAAATGAAGGCCTCAATAGAAGGTCTGCAGCAGGAATGGGGCAGAATGTTTCGTCCTGACCTGACACTTGGACTGCTCTCCAGCCAAGGGCAGAAAAGTCAGTGCTTCTTGGGCAGGCTGAGGAGGGGAACAAGCAGCACCCACAGGTCATATAGTATCGGCCTCTGAGATGCCACCACAGGGCAAAGAGATGGTCACATCTGTATGAGCATGTCTCCAGAGATCCAGCTGGACTCCCCTTTCCAACACAGCAACAGGGAGAATTCTAGGATATGGCCAGTGCCTGAGTTACAGAAGAAAGCCGGAAGGGAAGCAGGAATTATCCCAGGGAGCTTTCTTACTCAGAAAAGGCTTTTGTCAACACACTGGCCCAAGCTCTTCACAACAGGTCACTAAAACACTACAGCAAACAGTAGCTTATGGCTCCAGAATAAGTCTATTGCTGATCAAACAGCCAGCACAGCTAAGCAAACAGGCTGCCAGAGCAGGGGCTGTGTTTGCACTTGCTATTTGCACTCCTCTATGCAGCTAATGGGATATAGCATTTATCCTAAGAAGGTTGCAAAATAAAAGAGAAAGAGAGAGAGAGAAATGTCTTCCTGTTGATCTCTTTCCAACTTCTTTTGTCACTTTCATGTATTGGCCAACCTGCCATTTTAGAAGACAGATTTGTCTCTTATTAGGTAAATTGGTAACTGCTCTGGAATGATTTTTAATAGCCCCTTCTTAAATAATGCCCTCTGGTGTCACACTGTGTCCACACTGGCTTTGGTTATGTCTGGGGTTTTTTTCTCCTGTTAGGAGAATGGATATTTTATTGACATCTAAAAGGGTTACAAGGACAGAGGAAACAAATTATACAAAATTTAAAAGTAGAAAGCTAATAAAATGGTGGGCTTGATAGATAAGGCAGGAAAATAAATCTAATTTGACTGTAACTCGAGTGCTTCCTGTTTATGAAGTAATAACCGTACCCTGGACTAAACCAGCGTTAACCCAGGACATGGCTGTTATTTTGTCAAATTTGGCTGGCTCTAACAATTAACAAATGGTGGCTCAGATTTCAGCTTTGGTGTAGAGATTATTTTGATGCCTGGTGGGAAATAAGGCTGTATCTCCAAAAAGGGAACCTCTGTGAGTTGTTTTCTCTGAAAAGTCCATGGGAAGTGCTCTGGCACAGGCCAGAGAAGATGTCAGAGCTCTTTCCTGAGGACTGCACAGTGGTACAGCACTGTGGGAGTCATCTTCTTTGTTTTTTGATTTCTTACTTTGTGTCCTTGGTGAGTCCCCCTCTCTTTATTAACACAGCCAAAAATCCTCAGGCCCACTGGACAAAACACTCAAGTGTTTGCCCTCTCTTCCCACAGGGAAGGAGTGATGGAGAGGAGGAAGAAATGGACCCTTCCTTTCTATAGCATGCTGTACTTTTGAGGAAAAATTCCAATTAACAAGATAAGCTCCTTTCTAGCCCTCCAATTTCAGTCTGGAGAGGGAAGTTGCATCCCTTCCACTGCCTCTGGGACAAATGTTCCTGGGTTGAGGATGGAAACATTTCAGTTTGGGCCCAAAGGCATCTGTTGCACGAGCACAGCACTTTGTTTTAGATCCCACATATGTCCTTGCTCCAAGTAGGCCATCATATAATGGCTTTTATATTTTCTCATTGCCAAAAGGGCCTGGAACCATATGTTGTGACATCGTGTCAGTGCCTCCTGCCCATGCCGTCCCTCCTGAGGTCATCTCATCTGGATGGGACTCTTGCTTGACGTCATTCAGCGCAGGGCAGCTCTTATCTGTGCTACAAAAATACCCAGCTCCAACACAGCCTGCATTTTTCCCCCAGGTACATTGCAAGTCCAGGCTGTGGGTTCCCTCTCTGTTCTTCAAGCTGCCTCCAGGGCATTCCTACCACTTCACCCTGCCCTGCCACACCACGAACATCCCCACTCAGATAGAGAAGGGAACACAGCCTAGAGCAAGACTGCTCCTTCTAGATGCCTTGTAATGGTTGCCTTTACATATCCCCTTCATGTTTGTTATTTCTTTTTCTTTTCCTTTGGTACCCTCCCACCTCACAGATGACTGTCATCTTCCTCTGCTCCTTTCCTCAGTGGTTCCTGAACAATGAGAGCACAGCCTTCACCACAGCAAGAGGGAGGAGGACTGGGGTATTTGGCAGTCAGCAAAAGAAGAAATTAAGACCAGGTCTTTTTTCTTATTCAGGCATCTAGAAATGCTCATAGGTTAAACTAGTTGCACTTTTTGCCTTCCCTACAACTGTTCAGCTTTTAAGAGCTTTTCTGCACCAGGATGTGTAATAATCTTTGGCCCATGTGTAAGCTGGTACTTACAAAACACATCTAAACAAAGTAAAACAGGTTAGCAACAAGCTTGTCCTCTGTTCTCTAGTGAAGATGGCTCCTGCCCTCTCATGGTTGAAGATAGATATGTAAAAACCACTTGTTTGTTCTTTGCAAAGAAACACCAAATACCATTGCACATGTTTCCTTCAGCTGGCTCCACAAAGTCTGGCATCACCCTCCTTTAACACACACTGACACAACTGGGAAAGTCTTCTGGAGCAGAGACTGATCAATTGTCATGGGTGAGTGGATACTTAGGAAACCAGGGTTGCAATCCCCAGCTGCAGTTTCAAAGCATTACCAAAATACAAAGCATAGGTCATAATGTAAAGAAAGTCACTCGCTTGCTCACCCTTTTTACACAGTCTTGGTCTTTCTGACAAAAATTAATCCATCTTTCCTGCATCTGTCTAGCCCTAAGGAGCAAGATTTGTATTTGTTTTGCTGATGCAGCAAACAAGTTTTTGCCAATACCTAAAGTCCAAGGTTAAAGGTATGAGTGAGGTGAAGTTGTTCACTATGTTCTTGTTACCTGCTTTTTCAGTTTTGCTTTCCCAAATCAATGAGCTTTGGCAGAGATTTGATCATATCATTGGAATTTCTGCTATTTTGGTCCTTCTTCTTTCCCTCCTTTTTTTTTTTTTTAATTTTTAATTTTTTGGATAAGATACAGAGCATTTCTCATAACTGAATACAGATCTGTGGAAAGACATCTTCTCAGAAAAACTCCAGCTCATAGGCCACTGCCCTCTCATTTTGAAGTGTGAATCAAGTCTAACACCCAACCAGCTGTCCCACACACATGCCCGTAGCCTCACACTCGTACAAATCTCCCCAAGAATCACAACCTCCCCCAGACATCCTTTTCCTTCAGAGCTTCAGAGCAGGAAGACCTGCACCATTTCTCAAAGAAAGCCTAGAGGTAGGTAATGTGAAATGCCAGGAAACTGGTGCCTAGAAGTGGCAGACAACCAGTTCTCATGTTGATTTCCTGGCATTGGTTTCTATTTTCTGACCACCCAAAATACTGTTTTCATCCATCCCAACATGGGAAATGGCAGTTCCAACATCTAAATGAAGTAATGTTCCTTACAAGACCAAGTATTTTTCTGAAACATCATAAAAGCAATGCACATTAGCAGGAGTCATTTGGACCAAGGTCTAGCTGCCTCCCTGGTGCCGGGTTTGCCAGGGCTGGTGCATAAGGAAGGAGAATGGGATTGATTTGCTCTGGGTTTTATTGGTCTGGGGAACTTCTCTCTTTAAATCACAGAGTCTCTGCTCAGTCCTCAGCTCTGTCTGTGCAGGGTTTAAGTGACATTGTGCTATTCAAGTGTGGAGATGACTTCTGCTCACAAAGTATTCTTGTTCTTTTTGCTCTTGTCTCTTTTTCACTGGATTTTGATAATCAAGGTCAAAGTTGAGAACCAGCACGACTTCCGGGACATGGCCAGCATAGTAGCCATGGCAAAAACCTATGCCACCACCGAGCCATTCATTGACTCCAAGTATGACATCCGAATCCAGAAAATTGGCAGCAACTACAAGGCTTACATGTGAGTGCATGGCTATACCAGAGCAAGATGGGGAGGAGACAGGGCTGTGGAGGTGATTAAGTCGGTGTCTGCTCTGGGCAGGAGTAGGAAGCTGACTTAATTTCCTTAAAGAATAGCCCTGCTGTTCTCCTCTCACCTCTAAACCCAGACCTCTCATCCACCAATCATCTTCTCCATTACTCACCATCGGCTCATTGTTTCTGTCTACCTGTTTGTAAGATTCAGTTAGTTCCCACTATAATGACTGTGGTCTGCCATCACCTCTCCATCCTGTTGTCAAAGGGCTCATCTTTCCCAGCAAAATCCTCTTGCTCCAAGTACCCTCTAGTGGGAACTGAACCCACCCACTCCCCACCTGGGATGCAGAGGGGAGGGAAGGGAAATAAAAAAGATTGAGCCAGCTGCAACTTGTGGAGTCCTGCAATGTCCAGCCCATAGCAGCACCCCACCCTCTCCCCAGCTGGAGATCACAGCACCACGGGGACACAAGGACCTGAGGAGCTCACAGCACTGGGTATGAATGGCCTCAGACAGGCCAGCACGTGGGGTTTATGTAGGGGTTTTGCATGTGTGCTCCCTGAAGCATACAAAGGAGGGAAAGGAGGTGAGACATTTTTGTGGGTGCCCCAAAGCTCTTCCCTGCCCTGTGGGGTAGTGAGGAAGGCAGCATGGAGGCAATCCTTGGCACTGGTATGTTTAAAAGTATTAAAAAGCATTCAGAGAAACTTCAGTAGTCACCAAGCTCAATTAAAGACAGAACCACATGAGTCAGTAAGACACCTGTTTCTTCTTACTGAAAAACAGCAGATGAGAAAAGCCACATAGCACAGCTTCTTCAGAAGCTCCTTATCCAGCCACAACATTCTGGAAAAGGAGTCAGCTCCAGCAGTCCATTCTTCAGGTTGTCAGATAAATTGCATGTTGCCTAACACCCACAACACCGTGAGTTTTGGGTTCATGTTTACAAACCTCCAGGCCATAGTTCTGCTGAAACATAGTTAAACAAGATAATCAAATGTACACAATCACATATTTTTCAGATATAACTGCCTAAAATTCCGAGTTGGATTCCTAGCACAGAGGTATTTAAGAAAACTAGATAATGACTGCATCACATTCTTCATGGGAAGGGCTTGTGGGACACTCATCTACTTACTGTGATCTCAATGAGAGAAAATTCATTTTTAATCTGATCAGGTCAACAATAGCACAGTTGCCTAATATTACATTAAGATCTCAGGGAGTCCAACTCAAATTGGCCAAAGGAAAGAAGGTTTAAAATATCAATTAAAATTCCCTATTCCTGCCAACACACCCAGTCTTGGCTCCAGAGCCTGCTCCCAACTGTCTCTAACTGAAACAAAGGCCCAGTTAGCCTGACCATATTCTCTCCTCACTTATTATTCACTCACCACGCACTCATCCATACAGGGATCAGAAATAATACCAGATGATTGAGGAAAGAAAGCAGTCACACTAAGAGCTAATCCCACTTGGGAGTATAGCTGTGCAAACAATTGTTTGCTAAAGGAAAAATATTTTCATACGAAAACAGTCATGAACAGAAAACACCTTAATGAGAAATGAAGCTTATTAGCAAAGAAAGCAAACAGCAAACTTCACCCAGTGACTTGCTAACCTAAAAGGTCAACTTATATTGAGAGAGCCATTTATGGATGTGAGGCTGGGAGAGGGGTACAGTGAGTCCCATCAGGGACTGTTCTTTCTGTCCCAGCATCAGACAAAATAGATAGGTTGTTTCTATGTTATAAATAAGTCCCTACTATGTCCAAGGACAGAGGTGAAAGCACCCAAAATACCAGAGCTCTCACTGGTGTCCCAAATAGAAGACTCAAAATCATTAGTCATGCTAGCAAATCTCAGCCTTAAAGGCAATTTCAGCATCTGCAGTGGCGTCATACTATGTTACTTGCTTTGATCTGTGAGCCATGGAATCTGTCCAGTGTTTTTATACCTTCACCCACACATATAGAACTCTAAAAGCCCCTTTCCTTCTGAGAAAGGACTGTACTGAAATTCTCCAGAATGTTTACTTTGCACCAAGCATCTGCCAGAGGGAGGATGCTACAGGGTGACTCATGCATTCCTCCCTGCCCCAGATGTTCAATGTATTTCCTTCCAGTCCATGACCCAAGGCTTCAGTTCAGTTTCCTATTGACTTCAGTACAGTGACTCCAGATTTACACTGCTAACAAACACCTACTTAGTCCATGCCTTGGGCCAGTCTCAAAACAGCAGAGAAGCAGCATGTGATACATTTCTAACATTCCACCAAATGTATTTGACTGCCACTGTAACACGAGTGAAGAGAAAATATGAATATGGCTCATGTTGCAGGGGAAATTGAGGCAGAAATTATGCTTCCACTCTCACCTCAACTGGGAGAAAATAGGGGGATCATTTCCAGTTAAGACTCATGAAATGTTGTTCACTTTGAATTAAGCCAGCAGCTGCTGACTTTCAGACATGGGATATTCTTGCCACCAGCTTTTAGTAAAAGGATAATACCCTTCCTTTCTAGTTTCATGAGTGTGACTTCTGAGCTTGTCACCTCCAATTCAGTTCAATGTGCTCTGTAGGGAATACCACACCAACTGTGTCTAAACAAAAGCTACTTTTAAACTGAAATGGCCCAGGTTAGAGATGGAGAGTACAGGACTGCAACAGTTCTTGATCTGCTAGTTTATCCACTCATCCTAAACAATACTGAAGGTGTCTTGGCCACAAATCTGTTTGACCAACTGGTCTCTAAAGGCCCAGAGTCCTTTCTTTTAAGACACTGTACACTGTGTGGCCCCTTGATGTTTAAGATGGTTGGAAGCACTTTGACTTTCAGTCCCTGAGAGAAATGGAGTGCGAGGCAAAGCATTCTTAGGGAATGATTATTGTCTTCAGTCTCCTTTTTCACTTCATACAATACAAAAAGGAAAATAGAAAAGAAGCTTATATGAAAAGCAGCTGAGGTCACTTGGTCTGTTCAGCCTGGAGAACAGGAGATTGAGAGGAGACCTCATTGCAGTCACAGCTTCCTCGTGAAGGGAAGAGGAGGTGCAGGCACTGATCTCTTCTCTGGGGTGACCAGTGACAGGATCCAAGGAAATGGTCTGAAGTTGTGCCAGGGGAGATTTAGGTTTGATATTAGAAAAAAGTTCTTCACCCAGAGGGTGGTTGAGCATTGGAACAGGCTCCCCCAAGAAGTGGTCAGAGCATCAAGTCTGACAGAGTTCAAGAAGCATTTGGATAATACTCTCAGGCACATGATGTGGTTCTTGAGGATGGTCCTGTACAGAGCTAAGAGTTGACTCAATGATTCTTGTGGGTCCTTTCCAGCTCAGAATATTTCATGGTTCTGTGATTCTGTGAGCCTGCGGGGACAGTTGATACCTGAACTGCTCAGACATGCTTGGAAGGGAGTGATCTTGATAGAGGCTGTGGTGTAGGAATTTGGTGACTGATCCAGTGGGTTTCAAACACAACTTTTCAGTTTCAAAACAGCAAAGTTCCCTTACAGGGAAGTTAAGAATACAGCAGAGAGATATATTTTATGCCATATGCCCAATATTGGCTAGGGATAGGTAGGCATAAACAAGTCCAAAAAATCAGCCTAATGGCTAGAGCAGTGTTCTTATTTTGGAACCTTTTCCATGACAAATTTCCTTGTAGAACTGTCTACCTGTGGTTTCATTTTCTTAGGGACAACACAGCTGCTTACATTTGGTATGCCAGGTACATTTTCTAAACACTGATGTCAAATCATCTTGCTAATCAGACTCCAGGAGTTCCCATCAGTACTAATGGGATGCCATCTGCCACTGCAGGGTGATTTTCTGTTAAAAATAAATGTTAGCAAAGAGTAAGTGGTTGTTCCCATTGTAGAGCAGAAAAACATAATCCTAAGAATCCCACATCAAAAGAGAAAAAGAGGCTGAGGTTTGAACACTGACCTTGCAGGCTATCAAAGGACTCATAACAGTCAAAGCTTGAGGAGAAATCCATTCTTTTGCTTAGAAAGTAGGGCAGCAAAATGGATGTTGAGTGAAAGCAACAAGAGGCTAGGGTCAACTATGTGGAAACACAGTTATTCAACACACTAATCATGCTCCTTTGCACCCCACTTCCATTCCTCTAAATGTGGTTAAAAAGACAATTTAAATTTCACAGCAGCTATACATAGTACTTTAGAAGAGAAATGGAAAAAGCCCTCCAAGGTGTCTCTCACCAGACTAAAGAGGAATCTTAAGTAATTGGCTATAATGATTCAAATTTATAGTCTAGGAGGACATTAATATTACCACTGCTGAACATAGTTTTGCGAGTTCAGAGTCTTTTGTGCATGATGTTGAAAATGTGAGGCTCCCACAGCCTCACATTGAAGTATTGGATTATACCTCATACTCCCCTCATAAATCTTTACCTAAATCTTTTTCTGCATGGAGATGCTCCTGTCAGCTTGTTGACTTGTCCTAGCTTGTACACTATGGACACTATCTGAACAGTGTTGTCACAGCAGGCTGTCCAAGGTCGGCCTCAGGCCCAAGGTCAAGAAAAGGAAAATTTTCACCTGTGATGGATGATGGTGAAATCCAGGACTTGCTAGAAACCTTTTTTGGAAATTAACCATCAGTTGCAGCTAATGAAACTCCAGTAATTCTGCAAGTAGAAATTCTTTAAGTCCAAACAGAGTGAGCCACCAACAGGTCAGTGAAATTCAGTATGATCATATATTCTATGACATCAGTACAACTGAAATCAAATTTAAGTAGATCCAGAAGTACAATTGAAACCAAATTTAGGTAGACACAGAATATCAGAGCTGACATTTGTGAAGCTGCTTGGGCAAATATTTGCCTGGAGTGTTTGTCTTCCATGGACAGAGGATGCTACCCATTGCAGAACACGAGGGTGATTATCCCAGAGATCTTCTACACACATTTCACCTCCCCTAAGCCTGATGTATAAAGAAAGAAAGTACTCACAGAGACTGATGTGTGCTCAAGATTCCTTGGAGGTTTTCCTGTCTAACTCCTCATTCAGCTTTTCATGAGTCTGAACAACATATCCTGTATGGAGTGTTGTTCAGGAAGGATTTGGAAAGGCTTCTGGGAGGAAGAACCTCACCTCATCCCCTCCCGTACAAGCACAGAGTCAAGAATGAGGATACAGTACGAGGGAGGATGGGGCAGGAGTCTATTTTCATGGTCAGTTTATGTTTTTGGTTTGTTTTCCTAGGAGGACGTCCATCTCTGGGAACTGGAAGGCAAACACAGGTTCTGCGATGCTAGAACAGATCGCAATGACAGAGAGGTAAGGAAGAGGGTTTCAAGACAGTATTAGCTATTCTTGGGTTAGAAGGGAGGAATTGTATTTCAGGGTTTGGTTAATTGAGAGAACTGGTAAGCGAGGTCTCCTGGGAGGCTGGATAAAGGGGTTTAAAAGACCAAATGTTTCCTTAAAAAAATACTAAGGACACAAAGGCAAACTGTCCTATTTTGAAGAAAAGACTGAAAGTACAGCTAGCAACCAACATTGCTACATCACTAGATCTTTAGTGAATGTAGCCACAGGAAACAAGACCAGCATGCTGAGGTCAAGCACACCAGCACAAACATGTAGGGATAAAATCAGAAAGGTCAAAGCACAAAACAAGAAGTTATTCTAAGTACATTACTAATGAGAGGCAGACACAGAAAAGTTTCTTTCTTCTGCTTAACAGAGGAAAAAACTGTCAACTGAAGTCCTGAAAGCACTTTTTTGCTTTAGTCTTCCAAAAGTGGACACTACTTTAGCTAAGACCATCTCACTGCTGAATAGAGCAGAAGACATTCCCTCATGCACCTTACAGACTAAAATTTGCAGATGGTACTTTCAGATCTTCAAATTACTGTGTTATTTGCTATCATTGCAACTGTATGACACTGTGAACTCACGATAACATGCTTTGCTGTAACTCCCAAACTCTATTCTGTAGCACTGCTATCAAATCACTTGTTCTTGTCACTTATTCTGCATCCTATTTAAATAAATTATTCATAGATTTATAGACTCCATAGATTACACACAGGCATTCATCCCTAGTGAATCTAAGATTTTTTTCAGATTATACCTCCAATTTGTCAGGATCATAGTTAATTCTGTCTCTGTCCAGGTTTGGGCACCACATTGGAAGAAAAATGGCAAGCAGCTGGAGAGAGCCCAAAGGACAATAAGAGAAATGTTCAGAGAAAACATAATGAACTGATGAAGAAAGCATGCAACAATTGCTTATGTGGTTTTCCACCTTTTTCAGTTAGCAGACCATTGATATTTTTCCAGTGAGGTGTAAACTCATGCATAATGACTCCTGCAATATGCCTGCAATACAGAGGTTCACTTTCCTTCATTAGCTGTTACAGAGCTGGAAGAAGTTACCTACAAGCTGAACACCACTTCATCTTAAAAACAAAAAAAACTGAAAGAGCACAAGCTCTTAAAATATATGAAAGACTGCTAATAGGCATTTCTAATTACTTATATTACTAGTACGATACTGTAAGAAATAATGGGCTTAAATTATAGCAGAAAAGGTTCCTTTGAACATTTCCTATCTTTTCTAAGAGTAAGGACAGCATAGCACAGAAATTGACTGTCTGGAGGAAATGGGGAACCTCTGTACTCTTTCAGACCAGATTGAAGAAATGTTTCCTCTTCAAAGTATGAGAGTTGCGCAGACAGTCATCTAAAGTCCCTTCTGCACCTTCAGTTCTGTGAAACGGAAGCCAAGTCAAGTCCCAGGTCAGATGCTGAAGGTGACTCTGCAAGACTCTAATAGTACTGAGGGAACTGGACATTATAATGCATCCTGGTTGTTTACAACACAGCTGAAGCCAGAGAGATGAAGGGCAGACATTACCTTACTACAGTGCTGTAGGACTAAAACCCAGATTCCTGCCAGCTTGCCACACTGCATTTTGAAGGTTTATTTTATAGATGTAGTAGCACAATTCACCACTCTAGCCTTATCCAGCCATAAATCCTGTTGAAATCTGTTAGTTGTCAGTGCATGCAACAAGGCAGGAGTGTGCTGAAACGCTGTGATGACTAGGAGCAACCTGAAGTACCTCCTGTACTGAACAGTAGTTCAATGCTCAGGTAATACACAAATGGCAGTAAATCCTCTGCAAATGCAGTACTTGGTGCACGTGCATAAACACACTCTTCTTCCCCATAGCACTGCTATTACACCTCAGCAGCCCTGATGTTTCCCAGTGCTCCCCCATGGCCAGAAAATGTTAAAAACATGTAGCTATCAGGGTCTCTGGCATTGAAGCCTAGCTGCTGAACCCAGACACTAGAGACATCCCTCAGGAACAGAGGTGGTTCCCACAATGGTACTCCTGGATGTGGGGCCACAGCAGTGCATGAGGGGGGCTCGCTGTGCCTCCTGCCTGGCTCATAGGTCCATAGTTCTCTTCCTCCTTATGCTACTGACTCCTCCTCAGACACTGTCTTCCTTGGGGGTCTGGAGTGAACATACTTGGTCTCCTCATTAGAGATAAAAGAGCACCGGTAGTCATATAAGTCACAATCTTGCTTCTTCCCAGAGACATTGTGTTCACACAAGTTGATCATTATATTGTCAAACTATGGGGACTCTGGCTGGCTTCAAGGACATAAACTTGTCCTTTGGCCAGAATAGCTCTTTCCCCACTCCCTGTAGGGTCTGCGAAATGTCAGTGTTTTCATGAGACTGTGGCCTTCCCTCCCCTCTCTGCATCTTGTCATAGTCCTGCTTACAGATCTTCTGTTCTGAGATTATTATTTTTATTTAAATGGCCGGGACCAAGGCACAGCTGCACAGGAAATAAAACCAGGCTGCCTCATTCCCTCCTCATTTCCACAGCAGGGGGATGTGGCCCCCCCATAATATGCCTCTTGTCATTCTCTCTCCTCCTTTGACATCAGGATAACTAAGGGGGCACCAGCACACTTTCCCATTCTGGTATGGCTGGAGAAAAGGGCTGCAGCCTGTAGCTCTTCCTCTAACAAAAGAGTGCCTGGTCCATGTGATGAGACCATCTGTCTAGGAGCAACACCCAGGGGATAGAAGGGAGTCAGAAGACTGTAAAAGGATAAAACTGAAAGTAAATTGTAAAATGCAGGAGCCACTGGGTTACAGATCGGGGAGCGGATGGCTACTTGCTAAATTCAACACTCACTTTCCAATCCTATTCTAGTCTCAATGTGCAGGACATCTTATCAGGAGAAAGCTGCCTGCATAATGGAGGGCTTTCAGGCAAAGCCAATACAAATGACGAGGGGCCAATACTACTGGGAGATTAAACAAACTAAATATTTATAGCTTGGCTGAATGAACACCAACTGGAGATCTGATGTAAATACTAAGGAGGGAAAGAAACATTTTAAGGTGGATTTGATGGCAGGATTGAATCAATCTGAAATGAAGGGAAACCTTAGGCAAGATTCTTTTTTTTTTGCTCCATCTCCTGCACAAGGGAGGGAAGCAATGACCGAGCAAAGCATATGAAGGATGCCTTGTAATAAGGCCTCCCAAATCTCTTTGTGTTCCTATGGGCAGCAGAGTGGGTGGCTGTATTTGGTGGACTACCCAATGACAGCTAATCCTAGGCCGTGCTTTTGTGCTTTCTGCAGGTACAGACTCTGGGCAGATGCCTGTGCAGAAATGTTTGGAGGTCTTGACATCTGCGCTGTCAAAGCTGTCCACAGCAAAGACGGAAAAGATTATATCATTGAGGTGAGAGCATGGGGAACCTGAATGCAAGTCTCCTTTGGGAAGTGTATCTGCAGACACACTCTGCCTTGGAGTTCACATGCACCAACATGCTCAGTTACCCCTACATTGTCCTGCAGTCTTTGCTCCTCCTTGCTGACCTGTATCTTCAAGCCATGGTTCACTGACATGTAAGAAACTGATTTAGAGTCCCAGCAAAACTGGCAGATAGTCAGAAAGGTGTCAGGGTTGAAGTGCCTTCCCTTCTCACTATGGACTGTGAAAGGAAATGGAGAGCCACAGAGTGTTTAGCCACCCCAGTGTTCCAGCTGTTAAATCCCCACAGAGCAGAACCTCACCAACATGGGTACATGTGAAGCTGCCTTCATATAAGCACATACACCCTCTGCAAGTGTTGCTGGCAGCATCCAAACTTTGGTGTGTCTCAGTGCACCACTACCCAAGTTCCATACTTCCCAGGCTAAGCACTCGCAAAGCCAGCCCATCTCTCATAGTTACTAGTAGAGATCAACAGCATCATGAACAAATATGCTCATATTCAAGCCCAACCTGAATATAAGTGCTAGATGTTGTTATAATATTAGGCATGTTAACCTCCCCCCATTACGCACACAAAGGTCCAGCAGGTGATTCAGTCCATTAAAAATCTCCATTTCTCTCTGAATGAACTTGTAGTTTTTCATTCACTTTAAAAGGAACCTCCTAACAAAAATCCTGGCTGCATCTAATTTGAAAGAGGAAAATAAATGGTGAAAGTGTAGCAAAAATTGCATAAGCAACAGGAGAAATTGATTAAAAAAAAAAAAAAACAACAAAACAAAACAGGTGTATTTTCTAAAATCTTTTGCCCAGATAGCATTCACTACAATAACAGGCCATCAAGACAAGACACCACAGAATTACTATGGGAAGTCTACTAAACTTAGTGTTCAGACCTGGGCAGACTGTGGCTCTGAGAGCTAAACTTCAATGTGCTCCTTGCCAAGCCAGGAGGCAGACATGGAGTAGCATAAATGGCACACTCAAGTCATTTTAACAGGGCAGAGATGGAAGAGCTGGCTGGAAAATCAAAGTAGAAACCAAAGAGATGCTCTAGGGGAGAGAAAATCTGGCAAGTAAGCAAGTACCTCTGTCACTATGTGACCCAAGGAGGCACAGCATCTGACCTGCTGTAAACTCCACCAACGCAGGCCAGCTGAGGAAGATGAGCAGAGCCAGCCTATGGCTTCATGCAGGGGTGCTGACACACTGGAAAGCTATGTGTGGGAGAGCAGTCCCACCCGCTGAGGGCTGGGATGCTGATGAGAACCACATGAGCCCTCCGGTGACTGCGCATTCCTGCATTATGTATCTGCTCTCCCCAGGGAGGGGAGCAGTGACCTGTCAAAGGCCATGTGATATAAGCATGCTGCCAGCAACCAAAGGCTGCCGAGCCTCTGTCTTTCCTGAATTGATGGGGCTGGGGCTGATGCTGCTCCCGTATGCAATTCATCAGCACCTAGAGGAACATCTCCCAGAGCAGACTGTTTCCCTGCTATGTACTTAAAAATTTCTATGCCTATGTAGCTGGAAAAGGAAAAGCAAGAAAGCAGTCTTGCTAGAGACAACTGTAAGGACATTTGGACTGTGTCAATATATGGTCAGATGTGAGATGTGGTTTTCATATCCCTCCATCCATTCTTGCACATAAGCCTATGTACGTGCACACATAGCTAATTCTGGGCTTAAAGATTATATGCCTCCATCTGGGTATGCCTCTGGGTTTTCACATCTGCCACTGTGTGTGACTGACTGGGTGGAAAGCACAGCCATTAGCAGCTTGCACACAGAGAAATGCACACTAGCATTCTTCTCTCTGAGAACAAGGTAAACAGCAATGGATCTGGTATGACAAAATCAGAAGTAACGCAATAGTTTCAGGTGGGTAATACTGAATTATCCCAGTAGAGAACTGGCCTGATGCATGAACATCTAGCAGACATTCAGATGCCAGGCTGATGGACATTACTGGGAGAGGAGTAGTGCAATATAAAGGCAGAACAAAGCCAAACGGGCACCTTTTCTACATTATGCAGATCTGAGGGAGATGTTGACAAGTAATTAATTGCCTCCAGCCAACTTCCTGGGGTACTTTTCTTGTCTGAAACTGAGCCCTTGTTTTGCTTTTTTCTTTTGACAGTGGGAGAAAAAGTTATTTGACAGTGTGACAGTTGTATTTTCTTGGTAAGAAGGAACAGTGTGCTGTGACATTTTACAAGAAAGCATGCCTAAATATCCTGAACAAATAAAGAATTTGCACAATGCAACTGCAGGCAGTAATTAATTTTCAGAGTGCAAATGAGCACTTCAGGAAAAGTTCACAGATGGAGTGATGGGCAGTTCTATGAACTGAGATTTACCACAGTTGTTTGTTGAAAACAGAATCAGATTAAGACAGATGAGTTATCAACATAGCACAAGAGAAATCTTGCACCCACAGTATTTGCTCTCACTTGAACTTCACCATGTTTTCCTGTGGCAAACAGCAGAACCTATTACATTACACTTATGTACCATTTTCATGGCTCATATTGAAACAGATTGTGAATTTAACAGTTAATGCTGGTAATTCTTTTTTTTCTTTGTTTTAAAGAACTTTATCACTTTGAGGGAATTTTCAACATAAGTAGTCAGCACTTGATCAGAAGGCCGGATCATCAGAACAGTGCAAATTCTGTCTTAGCAGTCAGATTCTCAAAAAAGCTCAGCAACATGTATGGTTTAATAATCTCCCTCTTTTTTGGTAATCTAACCTATTTTCACATCTCTTCTATGCTGAAAAATACGAAGCAAGTAGAGGGCAAGTGAAACAGTCCGTGTGATGTATTTTTCCTCCTGGAAGAATAAGCTAAGCCCTACACACCATACAACTAAGCTATGTTATTAGACATGCTCCTTGCTTCCCTGCAAGAAGCCATGATCAGCCTTTCAGTACTGCCTATCATTTCTTTTTATTTGTCTAATCATCAGTTTCCTTCCTTCCTTCCCTAGAAATCACCAAACACTCCACTCTTGCACATCAGAGAGTGGAATAACAAGCCCAGCCTTCAGGCTTCAGCATCAGATAGGCACAGGGGAAGAACCAGGATGGTGTTTTCCTGAGTCTCTTCTCTGCTTGGCTGGTTTCCACTCACCCCTCATACACCTTATCAGGCAACAGCAGCTGCATTAGGAGCAGCCACTGACCTTGGGCAGCTACAAAGGCCGGGTCCATATGTGCCAACATCTTCTTGTCTTGCCCAGCTGTTCTGTGATTGCCCAGGAAGAGATGGCCTGCCTGTGATTCATGTATTCCTCTCAGCTATTTGATTTATTTCAGTATTAGCATTTGTATCTGCCCAGTTCCAGATCAATTCCCCTTTCCTGGAGGACAGGCAAGATGACATCTCATGATTCTTTTCAGTTCAGTGACAACCAGCTGTGTTATTTCACCCAAAGAAATCACTGCTATTTTCAAAGGCTTTCCCTTGTGTATGTGATTGTTCACTCCTCTATTTTCTGTCTCCCACATCTCGCATTCCCCTGCCAGACACTACACAGCAAGACAACAGATAGCACATGGTACACCTTCAGTGGTTCAAGTAGGACCACTTCATTTTCCTTTGTGTCTTTTCTTTATAAAGCACCATCTTCCCTTCCTCTCCAGACACTGTAGCCACAGAAATAGGGAAAAGCAGTCCTTAAGATGGGGAAATCAGCTCTGGGGTCCTCAGTACAGTAGAGATATGGAGCTGTTGAAGCAGATCAGAGGAGGACCAGCGAGATGATTTTACAGCTGGAGCAGCTCTCCTGTGAAGAGAGGTTGAGAGAGTTGTGCAGTCTGGAGAAGAGAAGGATCTAGCACTTTCAAGTATGCAAAAGGGCCCATAAGAAAGATGAGGACAAACTTTTTAGGAGGGCCTGTTGCAGTAGGACAAATGGTAATGATTTTAAACTAAAAGAGGATACATTTAGATTAGATATAAGGAAGAAAACTTTTTACAATGTGAGTGGTGAAACACAGGCACAGGTTGCTCAAAGGGGTGGCGAATGCCCCATCCCCCAAAACATTCAAAATCAGGCTGCACAGGGCTCAGAGCAATCTGATCTACTTGAAGATGTCTCTGCTCATTGCAAGGATATTGGACTAGATGGCCTTTAAATGTTCCTTCCAACCCAAACGATTCCATGACACTATGAAATGCGGGGTTTGGGGTGTTTTGAGCAGAGCTGTACCTCGGTGACTCTCACGGATGGTGGGATCCAGGAGCGCGGCTCGCCCGACTCTCAGCAGGGTAACGGCATCATCTAGTGGTCACACGGGTTCCTCGCACGGCGCGTCGCAGAGAGATGGGAGACCTCTTTCCTCACTCGGGAACAGGAATTGCCAAATTTTCCTGTAACATAAGACTGGACAGGAGGAAAAACTGCGGAGGAACCTGCAGGAATCTCTGGCTAGCGAGACTCTGGCGGGAACTGGCCATTCCCTGACACTGCTAGGAAACATCACATTCCCCACCTCATCTCTTAACAGAAAAACATCTAAGTCGATAGTGGAAGGAAAAGCCACATGGTGTCTTGTCATGGTTTGACTCTGGCTAAAAGCCGAGAGCCCACACATAGATCTAAAATTTCTCAGAGGAGGAAAAAAACCCTCGACTTTTGTGATAAGGATTACAAGCAACTGTTTATTAACTACTTCATACAAGCAAAACAGGCTCTAACTTAGAATGTTAAGAATTTACTACTACTATAACTACTACTACTACTAAAATCAGAGCTTAAGAGTTTAAGGGTGAGCAGTTTGATAGTTGTTACAGACACCTTTCTCCCCCCACCCCTCCCTTTTAAGATCCTTCACCTTCCCCCAACAGCTCAGGAAGGCAGGTGTGTGTGGGGGGGGTTACAATCAGAGGTTTTCTTTGCTGCTGTTCAGAAGAGAGAGAGAGTCCCACCCCAGCTTTCCTCGTGGGGTCTTCTCCACGGAAACAGTCTGTTGCAAACTGCTTCTTAGTAGATTTGTTACTAACAACAGTTTTTCAGGTACTGTCGTCACGTANATCAAACTTCCCACCCTCCTCTCTCTTAAGCCACCATGATGTTCTGCGCAGCTTTTTTTTCTACTCCTTCTTAAATATGTTATCACAGAGGCGTTGTTGCCTGACCTTGGCTAGCTTAGAGCAGAGAAAAACTCTAGCAGCTTCTTAAAGAAGCCTCTCTCCTAGCCCCCCCTCCAGCTAATAAAAACTCTGGCTACTTAAAACCACAACATGTATTCAGCCAAACACTGCCATGTAATTTTCTAACCTCTTCCTTTCGTTGCCTGGGCAAAATGGATCTAAACCATGGATATAACTCCTCATGTGTACCTTAGTTAAAACTTCCTAGGTAGGAAGACATGTATAGAAATTAATCAAAACTATTATTCTGCAAGAAAAAAAGCAGAATACAAAATTACCCACCTCACTGATTTCCTGTACTTTAAATCTAAAAAAAGAAGGTGCAAAACTTTCCATTTCCCTCTAAGAGTGGACTCTTGCAGCCTTGCCAGGGTGGAGTACACTTCCGATTGTTATCTGAGTGTGAGTCAGTGCCTTTCTTGTGCAATGCAGCCTTTCACTCTGCATTTCCAGGGGTTCTAATGTTTACTTTAAAAATGAAAGCAAAATAAACTCTTTCAACCCTGATATTTTGGTACTATTATATTTACTCCAGCTGAATCCTAACTTCATCATAGTGCAGTTCTTCCTGTGGGATTTAGCTAATGTTTGCAAAACACTTGATTTATGATGAACTGTTGAAAATTATGAGCAGGGCTGCTATACAGCTGAGGGTCTGCTGTGCTTTCATTATTATTATTATTGTCAGGCCATTTCTTACCTCAAAGACCCTTTGACAGTTTTCCTTCCCCAATCCCCACAGTCTTGCTTCCCAGCTTTCCCCAGCACAGTTGTAGAACTTGGTCGGGAAGCAGTTGTATCACAGCAATATCAAGAAAACAAGCGGAGAAAAAGTTTACTTTCCTGCACTAGGTGCTGTTTTGGTGACATCCTATATGTTATACATCTGATGTGTAATGTGTATATTTTCCCTCTCAGGGTGCAGTGCTTTGTTTCCCAAATGTTTCCTGGTTTCCTTCAGTCTCTTTTGCTCTCATCTCCTCAGGCTTCAGTACATGTTGATTCCCTTCTCCTGTAGCCCTTTCAGCTGCAATGTCACCCCCAAATACTGTGGGACAATACCAGAGAGACCTCATCCATCAGAGGCATCTCCTCAGGACATGTGAAGAAAAAAGTTTGTATTTAGTTGATTTAAAACATCTTCAGCCACCAGAAGTCTTGGCTTGGCTTCCAAGTTGTGAAGGGAAGGAAGATGGAGAGCTGGGGGAAGTACATGCTATTTCCAAAAACCCCTAAGCGAAATCCCATGCCTGAAAAAGTCAAGTATGTTTCAGCATGAGGAGAGCGATGACTACAGGTGTTGGCAAGGATGTGGAGACACAAAACAGGTTAATGTGAGAGGTGAATTGAAACAGGCACCTGCCAGCAGGAAACCTCCTTACTAACTATTGTTTTTTCCTCCTGTGACAGGTGATGGACAGCTCAATGCCCCTGATTGGGGAGCACATAGAAGAGGACAGACAGCTTATAGCCGATCTGGTTGTTTCCAAAATGACTCAGCTTGTCGTCACTGCTGGATCTACACCGTCACCACTGAGGCCTTGGGTATGACTGAATAGAGACCTTGTGGCCAAGTTATTTCCCTGAACTTTTTTCTCTCTCTCTCCTTGCTGAGCAAGATGTCAGGCAGTCAGACATCTCATAGAGTTGAACAGTCTCATATGGGAGTGTATTGGACAGACTGACTCCTGCTCTTCCAACGAAGTCTCTCGTAGAGTCTTTGAAGTGGGTGCCCCTAAGGGACACATTTCTCTCCCTTGCTCTCCTTCCATATGAGTGTGACATCACACCAGTACCATGTCCATGTATCTAGACATTCTGACTTGCTAAATACTTGGATTCATATTAAGGACAGACATGTTTAGAGGTTCTTCTAATGCCCAACATAATTTCCATCTAACAATTTCCAACTAAATACCTGAATCATCCCTCAGGATAGGTTTCATTCCAGTGTTTGCATCCCTGACGAAAATCTTTGCTTTCACAAATAGAAAGTGGGAATCTCCACCAAGACTTGTTCAATTACTTACTGCAACCTTTCTTCTTCAGTGATGCCCTTTGCCCCCTTCATGAGGAGGAGGCTTGACTAAGGTTGAATTCATATAAGACCCTGTCACTTTTGCATTTAAACTAACCCCTTAGTGCTTCTTATGTACATCCATTTTGAGTATCAAATGCATCTAATTTTAGTGTCACATTTGCAAGTGCCAGTTCTATATAAATGAAACACACCAGAACATAAACTGTGTATCCAGGTGTATGTGCTGTGCCTCTTCCAGTATCTAGCAGGGAGCCAAGCATGAAGGTTTGAGGACAACAAATCTGTACAATAGAAAAGACGAGAGTAAAAAGGTTGAGGGATAAAACTGACTGCAATGCATTGATACAATTTTCATTCCCACTTGAGACAAAAAATTAGGAGAAAGCACTTTATGGTGCTCTGTCTTTGTCAGATGACCGTCCACTCTTGCTAACCCAGGTCCCCAGCATGAAGGGTGTTCAGGGTAACTCCAAGTTTTAGCTAGAGTAAAGGAGTAACATTTAATGGACACTAAAAATGCTCTGAGGCAGGGAAAGTGATACAGAAGGGATAGCATTTACTCTGGCCAAATTAGAATCAAGAACTGCCATCTGAAACAGCCAAGATATAGAGTGTATGAACTAAGGCAAAGGGGAAGCCAACAGAAACTGAGAACATGGACAGATGCATCTGTTTTCTGTGTCCTTAATACACTGGTACGGGATTGGATTGGATTACAACGGACCTAAAATAGGGCCAAAATAAGAACAAAACAAATGGTCTTCAAGGGATACGATGTCAAATAGAAGAGTCAAATACGAAAAGTGTCTTCATCAGGCATACAACCTACAAATATCTGTATATGTAATCAAGACAATCAAACCCACACACATGTTAACTAGAGTGTTTTGCTATGGAGAAAGAGCTTGGTGTCACAAACATTGCAGAAACTGCACACACTATAGTTACTAACATAATGTTATAACAGTTAGAAATGTGCAGAGAGAAATAATTAAATATGAGACTGTGAGACGCGGAACTAGAGCTACAGATGAAGATTCCACAAAATTAAGTACAACAGCAATTCTGAATATAAGGACAGCAGTACTGAATACATAGAAATATGAATCCTTGGACATCCTGTGGATATTAATAGAATATCTATACATATTATTTGATCTCTCTACACTAGTCTCTGGATTGAGAAAAACTGAGAAATTATGAAACTGAGTGCACAGCTTTTACAGAGATGGAAGAAGTAACAAATCATAACAATGTGAGACTGCAGCTATCAAGAAGCAAGTCAAATAGCACAGTGGGACAGCAATTCAGAGGGGGAAAAAAACACATTGACTTTACCTTAAGAAATGCCTGGGTACAAATCAGAAAGTTAATATGTACCATTAGGTTTGATGTCCAAGGGACAGATGTGATATCAAAAAGTAAGGGTATGACATAAGCAGTTAGAAAAGAAAATTAATCACAGATTCACAGATTCGCAGAATAACTGGGTTGGAAGGGACCTCCAAGATCATCAAGTCCAACCCATACCCTAACACTATAACTAGATGAGGGCACCAAGTACTATGTCCAGCTTTTTTTGAACACATGCAGTGTTAAATGTAAAACTATGGATGCTATTTGAGAGACCATTGTTTTCCAGAATGCATATCTGAACCAAGAATGTAAGAAATAAACTTGTAGAGATAAGTGACAAAGAGGACATTCAAGACAAACAGGAAGAAAAAATATTTCAAATTTGGAAATTTGACATTTAAGAAGACCTTCATGCAGCATCATAGAAGCAATAAAAGGAAATGTAAAAAGGATAGAAATTGATTTTGAAGAGCAGATAGAGGGAAGAATTAAACAAATTCTTCAAGTTTGGAAAATGGAACCCTACCAAAGAATTGGTGGGCTCTATGGATCACCCAAAGTCGAGGCAGAAAGGAAAGACAACAGGGACAGTGTTGTGACTCTAGTAAATTTAATTGCTGGAAGTGAGGAGCTTCTATATCTATAGTTTTTCTTTATTAGAATGGCAGGGGAGAGAACAAAAACAGTTATTAAATCAGTGATGACTAATACTTTTAAAAATTATTAAGCCCCCCAGCCCCAGATGGCCATATCCAATGAACTGAATGTAGGAAGTGACTAAGCTGTCAAAAAAAACTGTGCAATATCATTAGAAACAGTTTCTGCTCCAGAGGATTGGTACACAACAAATACAAAATACGTGTTTTTAAAAGTTGTGAGAGTAATGTAGAAAAATTTAGACAAGTAAGTCATAGACCTCATGAATTATCTCAAGTGATAATTTAAGGAAGGATACAGAAGACTCATAAACCAACATAACCACAGCTTAATAGCATCTACGTTATTTTTTGCAAAGAAAAAAGTCCCGCTAATTTCCTTATGATTCTTTTCCTCTTATTTCTTTGAGAATTCTTTCATAAGGAGGTAGATAACAGGCAATCAGTAAAAATAATGTAACTACTCAAAAAAAAAGCCTTAGGTGAGGTAAAATTCAAGAGCTGTTAAACAAAGAAAGCAGAGAGGGGCTAAAAGGCAGTTTTCTTGAGGAGCAGAAGCTGATGTCAAATAAAGACAGAGATATGAGAGATTTTAATTCTTGGAAACAGTTAGCAGAGGGGATACTCCAAGGATACTAAGCCTGGCCACATGGATAAATGAGTTGGTTGAGCCCAGGACAGAGTAAGATATTAATGATAAATTTGTTTCCATGCCTACAACATGAAACCTGGTTTCACGGTTACAGCTGCAGTTCTTCCCTTGCCTCTCTGACCCACTGCCAGCCCTTCCCCTCACAGTTTCTCTTCTAAAAACAGAAGACCTTGGGCTGGCTCTGACCTCTTCATCTCTGAGCCTCAAAAGTATGTTTTGCCCTCATCTCTGTGATGTCTTGATTGGCCATAGAGAAAGGCTATAGAGGTGAATATGAGATCTAATTCCTTTTCTTTGGCCAGTCTAATCACAGTCTAATTACAGCATTAGGATGTCTCACAGCACTAGGACAGGAAATTTCCACCAATATCAAGACAAGGTTTAGTGTCCCAAGCTACATTGGACTAGAAACAATGAATGGAAGATTCCCAGACTTTCTTCCCCCATCCATTTGCAAGTCCCAGATAAATAGCACAAAATATGGGCTGGCAACCTCATCACATTTATGTTAATCAGTTGAAGTTAATTTCAATGTTTTCAACTATGAAACATTTCTTCCCATTTCCAGAATCACTTAGCTCATTCTCCTGACCTTCCAGGAGCCTTGAAGACCCTTTTATCATTATGTTCTCGGCGTAAATAATCCGGCATGTACCAGCCTATTTGTCTCCAGCTTCCCCTGCTTTCATAAACAGTTTTGTGCAATAGGATTACTCAGACTTTTGTTAACTTTGGACTAGCCCTTTGTGCAGCAGTTTTGTGTTGCTTAATCTGTTTAATAAAATATCTGTCAAAAAGACTAAACAGTGAGAGAGAAGAAAGAGCAGATGGCACCAAATTATTTGCATTAGTCAGGACCAGGGATGGCAGTGAAGAACATCTGACAGAACTATGTATGTTAAGTCACCACAACAGCAAATGAAACTCCATATGGAAGTCTAAAGAGTAAACTAAGCTGGGGGTAGTGAGAGGGAGAGCATAAACAATCTGCAGATCTTTCAAGTGGCACTAGCCATTCCCTTGAGAAAGACTTTGTCACATAAAGGCTAATGAAAACCATTGCTCGGCCTATGGTTGTGTTGACAAGGGAAAAGCATGAATTTAGGATGTAGGAGAAATGAACAAGCAATATATACAGAGAACCCAGATATTGCTTCATCTGGAAAAATGTAAGCAGACCCACCTCTGTCATCTGCAGAAGGAATCACAGAGCTGGGAAAGAGAAGTTGGTGATGAAAACAATTAGATGCTTGGAAACATTCCCATGGAGGAACGGAAGGGATTCAGTCTCTTGGCTTTAGAAAGGAGGTAAATGAGAAAGAGGGCAGTGAAGGTTTGCAAGATAATGAATGGCCTAGTAGGCACAGGTTGTGAGAACTAATCTCAAAACTCAGCACAAAGCAATGGAATGGGAAAGACAGTGAGGCTGAGAGCTGAGCAAGACTCAAAGGATCTGGGTGTAAGTATCAAAACAAAATATCTGGAACTGTTGCAAAGATTTTGTGGAGCAGATAATAAGCTTCATGTTTCAGGGTTGAAGCTGGCCCTGCTTATTAACAATCAAGACCCCTTAGGGTAAGGAGATGATTACTCCATAGACATTTCCATGGTTCATCCCCCCTTCCTTTGGAACATCTGGTGCTGGCAACTGTTCAAAATGGGAGATGGGACTAAGACCCCCTCAGGCCAGATACATTTGGTAATTCCTGATTGCCTAAAAAACATTCTAAACTGTAACTTCATTGTTATTCCCTGTGAGCAAACAACTTCTATGCTCTTTATTACTCACCTCTCCATTTCAGTCCCATGAGATTTTACCAGCCAGATGCTGCATGTGTGTGTGTGTGTGTGTGTGTGTATTTAAGGAACACTTCATGACTCTACAGTTCCTGTATTACCTCAGGGCTTCTCTTTGGGGACTCTGTATTAACTGGAATGGCTTTTTTCCCTCTAGCCTCCACAAGTTCAGCCTGTAACAATGAAATCTCAGACTGGACCTCAGCTTGGACAACTGTCACAACCACGGCCTCCTCCCCAAGGTACAGTTCTTTGGCTCCCATGACAGTAATGACTGTGAGTCCTATAAGTTTGCTTCTAAGTAAAAACTATCAAGACAAAGATTTCGCTTATTTTCTGATTCACTGACAAGCAGGCAGTAAATTCAGTGTGCTGTTAAAGCAGATACTGTCATATTTCACAGCAGCTCAGAAAGTGGGATGAAAATTTGATATAGGTCCAGTTGATACTACTCGTAGGACTTGGCTTAGCAAAATAAGGCCACTTGAACTGGCATTGCACTAGGATTCTGGGCATGGAGTATATTAGCATTTGCACAATGCTGTAGTGGCTAGAAGTGTTAAGAAGTGATGGGTAGATGCTAGTGATGTCAGGCCTGGAACAGACATCGATATGGTGATGTCAGGATCCTTGAGCACACTCCCAGCTCCTCCTGACAGCAGAAGCAGGTTTGACTTCTGTGGCTTGGTCAGAACAACAGGTTTGGCTTATTGTCCTGATTTACACTGAGGTGACAAATCACAGGGCTGCCCTGTGGATACCAAGACCACACCAACCACTCAATTTACATAACTGATTAGACCCTCATTTTTGCCACCTTTGTCCCTTCTTTCTCCACTCCAACTTCCTACCAAATTAACACCCACCTCTAATTATCTTTTCCTCATTGGTTGCCATTCTGTTGCATCCAAAATTTAGTATTTCTGATACAAAATGCATCTATGTAATCCTGGCATTACATACTATTACTGATACAAGCTCTTGGCCTTGCAGGGTACTACTCCCCATCTGTCTCCAGTACTTCCCTTCAATTCTCTGTAAAGTTTTTCTCACGTAACTACCCTGGCCACCTGTGAAATCCAACTAGCCCTCATAATGCTATCTGTAACTTTCATCAGGTTTTCACAGTATTATCTATCATGTCCAGCAATTGTCTCATCCAATTGTTTTCCACTTCCTCTTCAGAGAGGCTGCTACCAATGCAGCTGAAGCCACCTGCTAATGATGCTGGAATATATAGTTCCAGCCTGGATAAAGATAGGATGGAGTGGTCTCACATAAAACTGCTGGGCCCATGAAGGGACTGCTGACACACACCAGTAGGGTCAGCTTTCATTTCCTGCAAAGTTGATTCTCCAGTGACTCTTCCTTCCCCAAACAGGAAGTGCTTACCAAGGAGAAGTGTCACAGTTACAGGGGCTGAGACCAGTTTATCACTATGCGTGTATAACCAAAACTGTATATTCTATACCCTCTATGTCGTTTCTGATGGGCTGTTAATAATGAATAATTTATAGCACCTGTCCAGGGCACACCTGACACCCCCAAGCCACAGTAGATAAGGAAAGAGACAAACCCTGGGAGGCAGGGAAGTGTCTCTTTTCACACCAATGACTCAGCTGTGATAACTCCCCTCTGGGGAGACATTAACACCTTCACACCCAGCTGGAGAGGTCCTCTCTGCTAATGGATGCAGCTACATTGGCAGAATAGGCAGTTGCAATGACATAGATCACCAGAGAGTCCAAAAATATCCCATGAGTCAGAGAGTTAAACCACCCATTGTGAAACTCCCTGCCCTGGGGGAGGTACTGGGCATTACTACCTGCAACGTGAGCACATATAATCTTTGGGGTTTGGGACTTCTGGTACCACTCGTTGGATCCCAAGGAGGAACGGAACTTCAACAGGAGTGTGATTGCCCCTCTCAACAAGACTGCGATCATTACTCTGATGGAACTGCAACCATCATCCTGACCAACAGATTTCTTTCCCTTCTGATTTGCACGCAAGGGGACCACATGGTGCTCAGCACGGGAGCTAACAAGCGTCGTGCTGTTCTTGTCCTGGGGTGCTGGGTTATACTCTGTCATTGTGGGTTAAACCAGTTTTTCTTTGTATCATTGTATGTATTGTAATTTTTGTGCATATTGTAACTCTGACTTGTAATCTCTCTTAAATTGGGTTCATTTCTCGTGACAGTTTACTTTTAAACTGGCACAGTAAGAAATTCCAGATACATGGAAGGGTAAGACAAGTTGAAGTGACTATCTTCAGGGAGAGTGGAGGGGCTCCTTTAGTGCTGAAGGAGGTAGAGAAATGGATGACCCTAGAGAAGAGGGCATGACACCAATTTTAGGCTTTTCAGAGAAGTTTTTCCTTATTCTTCTCCATGAAAATAAACTGAACAGTCTCTCCCCTTAAAAAAACCTCTTTTTCTAGATGTTCCATGCTTCTTGTCCACCACATGCACATCCTCACATTTATGTCTACATGTCTCTTTCAGGTGGACCACGCCAGCCACAAGGACCTCAGACTCCACGAACAAATGCACCTCCACAGCAGCGACTCTCTCCTCAAGGACAGCAGCCCCAGAGTCCCCAGTCCACTTCCCCTCAGCAGCAAAGGTCACCTGGATCTCCACAACAAGTCCGATCAGCAACTGGGTCCTCTCCAGTCCAGGCTTCCAAGGCAGGCACATTCCCTCCACAGCAGCCCAGACCTCCTGCCCAAGGCCGGGCTCCCAGCCAGCCAAGCCCCACGGAAACATCTAAACAGCAAGCCACCCCACACCCACATCTGAAGTAAGTGCTCTGATAACCTGCTAATATCAGTAGATATGAGCTGACATGAAGAATATATTACCTGTTGTCAGGCAGTAATCAGTCCTCAAGAACAAAGGCCTGCACAACCATGAGTATCTTCAAAGGTACATATATCCCTCGGCCTAACAGGCCACCACTGACCTGTTGTCAGGAAGAACAAGTTGTATTTGATGTTGCTAAGATTTCACATTTTTCCTCTTGTTCCTGTGCTCATTGTTAATCGTGTACTCTATCCTGGCCATATCAACACAGCCTTCCCAGCAGGGTCTACACTCCTTATAAACAGCACAAAAGCTCAACAGGAGTCATTCCTTCACTCTTCCCTGAATGAAGGAGCCACATATGTTCTTTACTGGACATTACTGGATTTTTTGCAACTGGTGGCAAAAAGGCAGGGGGGGGCAGGGGAAGTGGAAGTGGCCCTACTCATACATAAAACTCCAGATGGTGACTGTATGTTGAAGTGCTCTTCTGGAGCAATTATCGTGGATCTTTGGTAGCATCCTTTGCTGTCACCCTTTGTGGAGTATATCTGGCTGGCACAATGGCAGGAAAGATTGGCAAAAAAAAAAAGTCTGATGCTGAAAAAAACGAACACAAGAGCAAATTATTATGAACAGACCAGAACAAAATATAGGCTAGGAATGAGAAGACAGTTTCTAGAAAGCAGAGGAGTGATATTCTGGAACAGACTTTGAGCGATGATGTTTACATTAGCAAGGCAAAGTGAAAGAGCTGTACTTAAGGATCAAAATGTTGGTACTAAAGATGCAGTCATCACACTATGCATATTCCAAGTACTTTGCTTTCAGTCTGGTCTTGTGCCAGATACCTACTACTGACTAGAAGAAACTACTCAGTAGCACAGTAGCAGGGAAAATTGGGAGATTTACTTCAAAAGCACAGTCCTGATCTGAACTTAAACACTAGCAGATACACACCCAGCAGGAGCAGTGTAGCCGCCCAAAAGACCTGCATTACAGAGCTGACAGAGTAGACGCGTCAGGGAGGGCAGGCAACAGCACACATTACAGAGGACATGTCAAACCTCTTGTGCTCTCACAGGTGAAAGGACAGGACCATAACTCATGGTAGGGCTGATGAGAGACAGGTGACTGTCAGTATGAATCCATTTTTCTGTATTAGTAGTGAATTAGTAGTGAAATTAAGTAGTGTTGTGAGTGTTCCTCACAACAGCTGCACCAAACGGCAATTGCGTACTTTCAGTCAGATGTTTTCATCAACTCGTACCAGTTTGGATTGACTCATTTGCCCATGTCACATCCTCTCTCAACTCTCTCATTCCTGGATGTCTCAGCACATGTGAGATTGTCCTTGCTAAGCTCTCCTGTTATCCTTGAATTTATCTGTGTTATGGAACACAAGGCATCAGTAACCAGCTTTGAATTACCACATTCTCCTGCTGAGTCTGAACTCTGTTTTCCATTTCAGCAAGTCACAGTCCCTGACAAACACATTCAGCATATCGGAATCATCTCAGCGAGGAAATGCCAGTGAAGATGAAGCAAAAGCTGAGACCATCCGCAACCTGAGGAAATCATTTGCTAGCCTGTTTTCTGATTAACAGTCCTGAAGCTGGATCTGTGCTTTTGTCAGTCCTCACTCTACATCATAGTATACCTGATGTCATCCTGGAATACAGTGGACTCACAGCCACCACCTGGGTAAAGGGAATTTAGAAAACTATAGTTGTTTTACTGCAAACAAAATATTCTAGTAACAGTCTGAAAAGTGACTGTATTGAAGTGTCACTATTTCCTTGTTTTTTGTGCAGCATCAGAATCACATCTGTTCAAAGACTGAGTTGTAAAGCAAATTTTACTCTTGCTATAACCCCTGTGGAGTCAACAGTTATGACAGTGCAAACTGGGTTTTATTTTGATTTGTATATAGTCTAAAACAATTGCTAGCCTCCAATTACTGAATTCTTGTTAAATTCACACTGAAAAAAATAGGCTTCTTTCAGAAACACATATGCAAAGGCAGAGTCAAGAATAAGCATCCATTGGCTGATAAAGTGAGCATGCTTGAGCATGGAAATACAGTGAGCTGTGGAACTTCATGATACCAACTTCATAAAAAAGTCACTTTTCAGAGCAAAACTACATTCAAGTTAAATATGGTACCAGTAATCAGTAAGCACCAAAGATCCCATGAGCAGGTCATCCAGATGGACTGCTGGTTTCTTCCAGATCTCTCTGCTCGTAGCAGATAAAATGTCTCTTGCATTTATGACCCCTGCACATGATTCCCAAGTTCTGACAGAAAAATGTCATGTTCTAACCCTGTAGCCTTAGCTCAAAAATAACCTGAGAAGTGGGTCTTTCACACAAAAAAACCAACTTCCCTTGCCCCTGAAAACATCAGAGTTCACATCCACAGTTCACACAAATTCCAGACAAAACCCAGCACTTTGGTGACTTGGTCACATCTGGCTAAGTATGTCCCTCAGGAACTTGCTTAATTAATAGCAGAGCTGATGAAGTGCACATACTTGTGTGCTGAGTGTTCCATAATACTGAATGGACAGAGATATGGAGTGAAATCCTGTCTCCCTTCTTGAACTCCCACTGACTTTGTTGGGGTGAATACAAAATGAATGTAAGGTGGCAAACATACAATACAACATGAAAATTATACTCCACAAGATGAGACATCCAGAGACACCAAGCCATGGGAGGGCATGTATGGGATTGCCCCAAGCAGGTAGCAATAAGTATTTCTCTTCCCTGACCACCTCCAAGAATCATTCCTCCAGAGAAGACAGAGATGGATCTCTGCCGGTGTGCTTTTCCTCTAAGCCTACAACACTGAATGAAGGTGTGTAAGTGCACATATACTAGAATTGAGACATCACAAAACCCAGGAATGACACAAGCTCTGTTCATGATTGAAAAATCCACCCTGGGTAAATCCATGTATTTGTAGCTATTTCTACCAGCTGAGAACCTCCCCCTTGCACTCCAAGAGCTCTGTCTATAACATGCCTAATGCAGGTGCCAGTCCTCATCCCATCTCCTCAAAATACAGCTCCAAGGCCAGACTTGGCTTTGTGCCCCCCTTAGCAACTTCACCATGATGATACTTAGAAATGCCCAGGGAGGTCAGTAAGTTGAAAAAAATATCTAAGCCAGTGGCACAAATCTTTGCTGTCACTTAAACCAGGAGATCCCCAAAGCAGCAAAAGCAACAGCTGCATTTGCCATCTCGATCTCATGATTCACTGGTGGGAATGAAGCCAAACAAGGAAATCCTTCCTGCATAGCACCTGTAATAAACATCTAAATCCAATGCAGTCATCTGGACCTTGTATGACCTACCCCTGAGCAGGCCTTTGCACATACAATGGCAAGTAACAGCATAGCTTTTCCAGGTTGGAAATCTCTCAAGAGATACATCTGGATCAATGATTTATACCTCAAGGCCAACATTACAGAACCACCTTACTCTCTAATGATTTGTCTTCTGGTTTTGGTTTTTTTCCCCCGTTCTGTGTTGTCCTTCAAGATTTACTAAGCAGTTTACAATGTAGCATCATAAATACATGTCATTTTCTGAGAAAAAAAAACAGTCCCTGCTCTTTTGCGGTCTCTAGGAGCAATAAAAGAATGACAAATGGCCTTGAGCAAGCATGGTCCCAACTGGCAAAAATAGCAGATTAACAGTCTCCATTATATGGAGAAGAGGTAATACAACCCTAGTGGGAGAGGATTTCCTTCTGTAACACTTCTCTCAGCATGGTTTATGACCTAAATGGTCACCAGAGATGCAGAAACAGAAATAAGTTTACTGCCAGAATCCTCAATTGCTCTATCCCCTGAAACTCTTTACATCTCCCTCACCAACACAACATATACAAAAAAAGTGACTAGTATGATATGGCCCCATAAATCGACTCCAGTTCATCACTGAAACTGCAACAGCTGGATCATTTGCTGATGCTGCATTTGAACACAACAGGACTATCCTCCAATGGACCACAATAACAGGATAGCACTGGTGACTTGATACCCAGCAGTGATTCAAATCTCCTGATTTGCCTACAGTTCCCAGCTGTCACCTTTCAAGGAAGAAGCAAACAGAATTGCATCTCCCCTTCTTCTAGCTTCAAGTTGCAACAACTACAAGCAACAGGCATTCTCAGCTTAACCTAGTTACACCCATAGTTCCTGAAAAGCATCTTCACTTCTATTGACAGAAGTGCTTCAATGAAAACACTTGAGTTGACTTCCAAAGCCAAAATGATGAAAATCTATGTTGTGTCCTATAAATGTTCCAACAGTACACCTCAAGTCTACAACTACAATGCTCACACACTAGGTGTTGTGGCTAGCAGGAGATTCACAAATGCCTCTTCCTGTCTTCAGGTTGTCATCTTTGATGTCAGGTTTCTACTCCAAAATCCCTACTCTAACAAAAGAGACAGAGGGAATACAAGGGGTATATTCTCCATTTATATGAATGGGAAACTAAAGTATATCCAAGAGGTATTTAGGTACCTAAATATAACAGCTGGAGTTAGGGGCAGTAAGGCAGCAACAGAAAAACTGCTAAATAGAAGCAATATTTAAATCACATGGCAGACAAGACCCACAGCATGGCTTGGCATCTTTCTCACACAGATGAGAAAACTGAGCACCTGGTCAGAGCTTCTTTTTGTCCTGCCTGCTTTAATATTCTTCATGTGGAAGCTAGGAAACATGAGATGTGTGTGTTTGGATCCAGGACAAGAAGGAGCTGGGACACAGCTAAGACATCCACCCATATCCACCACCTGGAAAATTAGTTTACATTTTGCTGTTTAGATACAAACTGAGAAACATCCTGACTTTCTTGTCATAGCTATGTGTAGTAGTTCAAGAGAAATGTCAGGAATATTCCCAGGCAAACTAAGAACAGCAGTCCAGAAGAACAGCAGTCCTACTTGTAAATGCAGTGGTACTTCACTGTCTTCCACTAATCACAAGCAGGTACATAAGACCTTATATCCTGTGTATGGCTCAGCTGCTTCATCTGGTTGGTTTAAAGTTTCATGAGTAAGATAAAACAATAAATAGAAAAGCCAAGGATAACAGTTCCTTATTTCCAAGTGACTGTTAGTAGCAACCTTAACAGTGCTGGATACTGATAACAGTACAGGTAAGAAATGCCCATCTTCAGGTATTTCATCTTCAGTCACTTCTGTTCTATAAAAGTTTGCAACAGGAATGACACACACACTTGACTTAAAAGCTGGCAAATAAACAAAGCAAGCAGCTAGTTTTCAAGTGTTTCCTCTGTTTTGTCTTCTAATTTTATACTGTTGGTCCCAAGATATTCACTTTATATTTCATATCCTGTTCAATGAATAACAGGAACTCCACTTTAAGGAACTTGACAGTTCCGGGTAAGTCACATTCCTTTATCTTTGGCTCACAATACCTTTACTACAATGGGAAGGATAACAAAAATGGGGAGGAATATCTTCAGGTCCCTTAATGATGTATGTATAAAAAGCCTGAGTTAATTTCTTCAAAAACAAACATTCAAATGACAAAATCCAGGATAAACTGAACCTCTGGCATGAGCCTGGCAGAAGCATGACTTCATGATTGTATTCACGGCAGAGAAGGCCCACTTCCAGAGCAGCACAGGGCATACCAGCAGGGTAAGCCACATTACATCAGGGCACTGGCAACATGGGTACCATTGGCACCACAAAATTAACTTATCTCACATGCACAGAAATCATTGATCCCAGAAATAGCTCGAAAAAAATCCAAAAAGCTAAGTTACAAATTATTTTATCAGTTAAAGCTGTATAGCCTTATCTGAATACTACATAGTCATTGCTGAAGCACTCATCACAAGGACAAAATGGTGCAAGACCAATGCAGTGTACATTTCCCTTTCCCTTGTTATAGTCAATGGAATATAAAGAATCACTGTAAACTCTAAAAGGTCTGACTATACATTTCATTTGTGAAAATTCTTTTGGAACAAGGCGATTCAAGCGCTGCAGGTGAATGTTGAAAGTCAGTGATAATTTTGGTTTTGAAAGAAAACCATTGCTCAAGTAGAGAAGGGAAGAAAGAAGCAATACAACTTTTGACAGCAAAATAAAGTATTGTATTTTACTTCCACTGGAGTTAATGGCAAAACTTCCCAACCTTACTGAAGTCAGCCGATTTTATACAAAACAAGATGAATCACTCAAATATCACCTGAAAAAGCACATAAGTATTACTGATTAAAGAGCTTGTATTTAACAGGAAATGTCATTCCATTCCACTGTTGGAATTTCAAAAAGGTTTCAGAAAATAGTATCAGCTGTCACAACAGTCATAGTACCATTTACATTTATAGAAACACTGAGATCAATCATCTTAAAAAATATGTAAGAAATTAAAAGTTCTAGCAAAGTTTAGTCATTCCAGTCTTCCTTTAATTGAGCTCCAGCATCAGCCTGGATCAGCAGATCTCATCAGGAGACTTTAACAATGGTCTTGTTAGTTGCTCATTAGTTAATAAGACAACATTTGAAAGGTGCTCATAACATGCTACAACACATTTTCTTTTAGCAAGATATAATCTGATAAGTAATGGAATTAAATGGAATTGAAGTGAGAATTTATTCTGCATCTCATGTTATTGTGATCCCAATTCAACTGCAACCAGGTCAGCCTATTTAATTTCTTAAGTAAGTCAGATAGAGAGAAAAGATGCATTTTTGCACCACTTTTAGTTCACACGCAGTAAATGAAGCCATGTACTACAGATCCTTGTTTGTACAGTAAAGGAGAAAGACAAAAGTTTTACTGCTGATTCTTTGTAAAGTTACTCTGCTTCTGTTTAGACTTCTGAGTTGCACTGTAGCATGACTTTACTCAGTTGTTTGTGAAATTAACTAATTTGTGTTCTAATATTTCCATTGTAAAGAAAATACCTTCCCTGTATTCCTTGTGCATTAAGTAACAATACAAAAACACTTTTTACCTAATAAAACATTAAAGGAAAAAGGAAACAACATCTTCAAAAATTTTCATGAACACACAACTACCATGACAGTGGTAGCATCCTGTTCTATGTTGTACATGGTAACTTTTTTGTTAATAAAGACAATTAATTAGCCTGGTAGATTTTAAACATCATTTCTCCTGGCAATTTAGTAAAACTCTTCAAATAAGACAGAGAAGTATAGGGCTTGTATTTAAAGTGCTCTTTATCTGATGCAGCAAGTACTAGGCCGGTATCCTTCTGGTCTCTAAGTAGCACTTCACAGACAATTAAGGGCAAGGAGGAGGGGAAGCAGAACAAACTGCTCTAAGTTGTAGCTCTTTGTGAAACAGACCTTAGTGCCAGGTGGTACAGCACTACCAGAGCACAAAGCAAACCCAGCCTTCGTGGCTGGAACGTTACCATGCACACATGTCCTTGACACAACCTGAAGAGAAAGCAGATGTTAGTGCCCAGGACTTGCCATCTCCTGCAGTTAGAAAGCAAGCTCAGCGACTAGAAAACTCCCTGCAGGAAAAAGCAGCGATCAAATGAACGCACGGCGAATGTCCATGGGGCGGCCCCGGCTGGGTCTAGGGGAAAACCTGTCATTGGGACCAGCTCGTCCTGGAAGCGTAGGGTTTGCTCCAGGCAAGGAACCAATTGGGTCAAAATGTGGTCTGAATGGAGGAAACTGACCTGGTGATTCTCCTGGACCAGGAATGAGCGAATTAATTGGGTCTCCAACATATGGAAGTGTTGGTCTCTCATCATATTCTCCACCAATAATCATTGGGGGGTAGATTGGGTTTGATGGGAATGGGTTAGGAGGAAAGGGATTAGGATAGAATGGGTTGGGATGAAAGGGAATTGGATGAGGTATAGGGGGCAGAAACATCATGTGCCTCCATCTGAGGGCCTCCTTCTTCTGTTTCAACTTTTTCTTATATAGCTGCAGAGAGAAGAAAATAAAAAAAAAGGCATTTTAAAGCTCTGTAAGTATTCCAGCTTCAGCAACTTCATTCAGTTTTACGGCACTTCTCAAAAAAGTGCTTTTCACCAGTCTGAAAACCCGGAGCAGCAACGCCCCTGCCTGCCAAAGACCACACGCAGCATCTTTGGAAGATCTCTAACCCATGATTTGGCATGCACCATGTAAATTGCTAATGATGTTTCCTTCTACTCTGACTACCATGCATACATGGAACACCATACTTTTAAACTAAAATTTAACTCAAAGTTACTGCCCCTCAAAGTCTATGCTTAATTCTCAAATTAGATCGATCTCAAAGAGATTATATGCAAAAGCCACTTACTTCTTTCCAGTCTGTATCACGAGGCCTTGCAATAGGATCTACTAAGACAAGCAAAAAATTAAGAAAATTAAGTAGCATTCATGCCACGGGTGTCCAGTTTGTCAGAACTCACAGATTAATCAAGATATGAAAAAACAACCTTTTGGCCTACACATCTTTTCATAAAGATTATGCATCTCAAAAAATAGAAAGTTCCAGGACCATTCAATAGGTAATCTACTTGCACACCCATTCTATGCAAAGCATCTTCTCCAAACATTACTAAGTAGAGAAATTTCAAAAACACTATTTCCACCTTTGCCTTCTGACAGCACTTTTCTTGATTACCTTTGTTTCTTCAATCTCTTATGAGAAATTGTAGCAGGAATATTTCCTCCCTCTACCTCCCAATATCTGCAATAGCCAGTACACCAAGGTAGCAAAGGAAACATATAAAAACAAGGAAAGTCTGCACCACACAATGGGAAGAACCATGTGGTCCACCCGTAATGGCTTAGAAGACTGTCAACCATTTTTCTGGCTTAAAACTATGCATCTACCTGAATTACACCTGACCAAATTACTGCACTTACTTAGAGTGTTTAAATATCATTAGTGGTTACCTGAGGAGCCTCTTATCAAAACCTATCAGACCTAATCCCTCTGTTAACATGAGAAGTAATTAGAAAAAGATGTGTCTCAGCATTACCTCGGAAATCCCGCAGATACACGAACCTCCACAGAAGCTGGTCATTTGAAGCTGTGTAAAGATCACGGCAAACAGCAGAGAGAGAGATGAGCGAACGGACATCCAGAAGTCTGAAAATCCGAAGCTTGAGCTCAAGAGGAAGAACCACTAACCCAAACACATCTGGCAAGTTCAGAGCTACAAAGTGAAGAAAATAGCAGCATTACCTAAGTGGTGTGAAGTTTATCTATCTGTAAAGACCTTAAAAGAAAGAACATTATGATCTTCCCCTTAAATCGTCTCCCTTTGATGCCCGAGTTACACCACTTTTCTCAGCAACTACTGTAATGTGACTTCTTTCAAAAGATCTCTTGCAACTCTAAGTAGACTTATGGAGAACACAAAATAGGGCAGATAACACTTTATACTGACCGCTATGCCTAAGAAACATTCCACACATCTAACTGTTTATAGGCTACAGAACAAAGGAATAAGTGAAGAATAAAAGACCTGCCTGCTTTCATGATTCTGCAAAAACATACTAAATACAGAGTGCATGCCTCACACAAAAGCCTCCTGCACTGAAGTCTAGAAATAATTCCATTTAATAGTCTTCAGAATCCAAAGCAAAGAGCTTTTATGGCAGTAACTATGCAGAGAAACCCTACACCAGGTTGGGTTACTTCTACCATCCTCTCCAAGCTCTCAATGACCAGTTACTGACAAGACCATTACTGAGGTTAAAGTTCCAAATGTGATGCTGTACAAATTTTTCTGTTTTGACAAAGAAATAGATCAAAACTACAGAACTACTGCTACAAAATTAACGTGGTATGATTTTCTCATTATTAACCTTGGTAAACAGCCACTCCATTTCAGTCTCTGAAGTAAGACTAAAGCAATCAAAAATTAAAACCAGAACTATATTAATACTTTCTCAGTTATAAAAATTAATATAATTTCTTTAGAATACATATATATTACTTTATGCTTCCACTTCATATACCCATCACTGAATAGCTGTTTCTAATGCTTTTCCTCCAAGGCTTTAGATGAATTTCCTTCCTTCCATCATCAAAAATTAAGTACCATCTCTAATTGTAGATATTTTCTCTCACCTTGTCGGGCAGCAGCCAGGAGAGAGTAAACCAGCTGGTCTTTAAAGAGACGGGATAATTTCTGAAGATCTTTGTAAACACCTGCAACCTTCTCTATAAAAGCAGAGGTAAAAAGCTTAACTTCAGAAGTTTATAACGCAAAAAATACACAAGGATTATGGTTTTCTTATAAGCAGAACTCTAATTAGCTTGTGATCTTGATGGGTGCAGCTCTGTGAGAGCAACTATCTTGCAACAAGCAGTCATTGACAATCTAGAGACCAGTTCCATGGTGAGGCTAAGCTTTCCCTTTGGCCTTAAAAAGCACAATTAGGGGAAAGACACAAGTTTTTCAGAAACAAACTGACTCTCAAGCTGTCAGAGCTTCCTTTGTGAGATTTCAAAGCTCATGCGTAACATACGCCTATGTTCTAAATGCTTGCAATATTAATTTTTCCAACTGAAGAGCTTTTCCATCCTGTTCACAGCAGGAAGAGGAGCCAGAACTGGCTATCACAGATACTGTGATATCACACACGTTTCAGCACTCAGTTAGTTCTCTAAAGCCTTTCAGTTAGGCTTGTACATCAGTGACTAGGACCACCCAGAACACAGTGTAGCACATTGAGTCAGCCTCCACTGCCAAGAAAGCAGCTCATATAGTTCAGAGAACAAAAGGCTAGTCATGTCTGTGCTCATAAGGATCCACATCGATCCGCCCTTGTCTGCTCCACTGCCTTAGTTTTCCCTCTAATTTTGGCATTCTGGAGAAACCTATGCAGTCAGCACATGTTAAATTCTTTTTGTCAGAAAACAATTACAGTGCCACAACAGAGTGTCAGTACCACCAGCCTTGGAAGTCCTGAGCTGCCAAGCAGAAAGGAGATATAATCCAGCATGGCTGTCCCACAGATTCACACATATGCTTAGAACCTCATAAAAAGCAGGCACATGGGACAAAGGATAGACTTTACAAAGTTCTTTCCTTACACTGTTAATCCAAGAAATAAATTTGTTCTAACAACAAAATATGAGTAAATGGCTATACTCTGAATTCCTAAATGGTAACCACATTTTTATTCTTTTTTACTATTCTGTATCTATTTGGTGCTCAGCTAAGGCATATCCTTACTCACTGTGTCACTTTACTTTTCCTTTTACTTAGGAGTATAAGAGCTTAATCATACCTGGGTCCTGAAAGCAAACAAAGGAGGCTGGCAATAGCTGGATTCTCTTAACACTTTTAATCTCTTCGTTGATTTTTAATGTTGCTGCAAATATAAGAAAAAGAGGTATTTCAAAAATTTAAAACACACTGAGCAATGACAAAGACCACTTTATTTCTGCCTTACCCTTTGGAGGTATTTTATTTTACTCCCTTATCAGATCCCACAAGGAAAATACCCAACTATAGCAAGAAGGTAGACAAAAATTTTAAAAAAATTAAAATAGCAGAGCAGCAACCAATATTATCTTCAACAATCTATCATACGAAAAGAGATGTAACACAGCTAAAAAATGCACAGAGAGCCATTATTGTAATTAAATCATTAAAGAAATAGTGATTAGAGAAAGATTCAAGAACTTTACTTTATGAACACTCTACACATAGTAGTTGTAACACTGTTCCAAATCTAACCTTAGCCCCATTTGGTTAAAATATCTGATCAGAATATGTACAGATTCTGAGAAAACATACGTGCTAAAACAAAATTGGCAAAATCAGTTACAAATTTTACATAGAAACATAAAAAAACTTAAAGACATCTTGAAATTAGAATCAAGTCTCAATTTAATATTGTTTCTGCAAAAATGTGGAATTACTCAAACAGATTTCTACAACACTGCAATGAAAAGGCCAGCTGAATCTCCTCAGGATTGATAATTAGAGGGAGAAAAACAGTTAACACTGAGACCACAAAAGCCAAGAGTATGTGCCACCAGGAAGTGCCATCTCTCGCACCTCAGCAACCCAAGTACTAAAGGTGCAGTTCAAAACAGAGATCACAAAAGCACATGGGAGTTCTCTTGCTACAAGGGTGACACTTAGCAATGTGTATCCAGGATAAAGACTTGACTGACTTACCATTAATAGCAACAAGATCTCCCAGAGGTACACAAGTCAAACCAGCAGAACCCTCTTCACAAAGGGGATGTGTGTACTGTAGCTTATAAACACCATTCCCTCTCCATTTCTCTGGCATAGAGACTGCCTTGGCTTCTGTCCCCTAAAAATGCAAAGAGATAATACACTGTTGTACTTTAGCAGTGTAACAGTCTTGAGGGGTGAGAAAAGGATTAAAAATTGGAAATGGCAGAATGATGCTTGCAATTCAACTCTTGGTTGAGTCCTAATGCACACTATGACACAGGGATTATGAATGTGTGACTATACACTATTTTCCCCAAAATTAAGAGCAAATCTAAGGTCAAGTTTAGTAACTTTTTGTCCTGGTAGAAAGGTTCTTCAGTGATCACTTACACCTATTTCTTTGAGACACGTACTTCATTCCGTCATCCATTCCAGCATTCTGACAACTCCTGCATATAATTAATTTCCTGCACAAAAAACATGTTCACCTTTTCTGTGAACTTACAACATCTGACAGGGTTTTAAGAATCATAGTTAGAAGTTAATTCAAAAATCTGAGTCAACTAACAGTTTTTCTTTCAACTTCAGTATGAAAAGGCTCAGATGGAATCCCAGAGGGGGACACAACATAACCATGAGTATAGGTAGATTCTTTCCTCTTAAATCTGCACAACAACCATCTTCCCTACTTCCAAGCCTGCAAATTTTCTTCCCAGTGGCAAACGTATTCTTCAAGTAGTACTTCAAGCTATGGGGATGCAATGAACTTAGCAGATTTATTAAATTGGTATTGGTCAACCAGACACCCACATGTGCTTCATTAGCCCCACTGCAAGAAAAAAAGATGAAAATTTAACACCTTCCCTGAGACCAAGTCTTTTTCTGGATGTTCAGCCCCTTTTTAGTAAACATAAAATGCAAATGTAAAGGGAAAAAGTGAATTCATACACTATACAGAGGTACTGCTGTAGATGCCCAAGTACAATACCTCTATAGACTAGTGAAACCAAAGCCTAACTTAACACTTAGCTGAAGTTCATATGGAATTGGAGACAATATTTTGGCACACCTAGGCCTTGTTAAGCACCACTTGAGTGGGCTACCATTAAGCAATACTGACACTTAAGGCAGTACTTTGAAGAAGTGCTACAATTTAAGCACATCTACACATGCTCAACAGCATAAAGCAGAAACAGGAAGGTTATCAGCTGGGTCACAGTGAGGCTGAGGACTGAAAGAAACACAAGGACAAGCCTCTTCTCTTACACCTAAAAACTGCTCTAGTCTTTAGCCTGAAAACTTATTGATCAGGGAAATTAGAGCAGTTGATACTTCAGCTGCTTCCAACTGAGATATACAAGGCAGAAGCAGATCCTCAGATGGATCTTGTATCATACATTCCCATGATATTCCACAGCTTTCTCCTACTAACCAAGAAATTTCTGTTTGGTTGTGCACCTACCTACCTGAGGTACATAGCCTGTCTCCATCATGAGAAGATGAACTAGAACAATCAAGGCATCTGTGGCACTGGTACACTCAGCAGAAAGGTAGAGCATCTCTAAGGAATGGGGTATTTCACCATCACCAGCTTCACTGCACAGCATGGGTTCTGAGGGATAGGAACCTGTACCTTCTTCCAGGTCAACATCTTCTGGGACTAACCCAGAAGGAAATTCTAGGCTGGATCCTGCCTTCAGGAGAAATCAAAACAAATTTGTTCAGAAAATTACACTTCTATATACATCAACATTATACTTCTGCTTACTCCACTTCCCATACAAGTTGTACAGATTCATTACAACTCCATTTTCCAGTGTTCCAGACAAAGACAGATTATATAAGCAGCCTCTGTATTTTTTATTTTCATAATGCAAGTCCATCATTAAAGGGTCTGTCATTTTATCACACATACTAATTGAAGACAAAGTGATAATACTATATCAAACCTTCAGAACCAGAATTTTTGCAACATACTCCTGTGTATTACCATTTATTTAATCTTAGCCAAAATGCATGGCAAGTAACCAAAATGCTGAGAGTGCCAATAAGCACAACAGGCCTAAATAGCAAGGAGGAAAAAAAAAAATCAATGGAGTGCATCTGCCATTACTTGAGGAGGAAGGACTGTGGCTTTCTTGTAGCTTCCTTTCTTCTACCAAAATTATACCATGTTATTAACTGACAAAACTACACACAGACATATTTTAAAAAAATAGTAGAACAAAAAAAGTCTGAGAGTCAGTGCTTGTTGCATCTGCTCAGTACCTAAAACCAGTTTCCTTGAGAAGACAGCACCCAAGGCAGGTGAGAAACATATTTCTAACTTCCTTAGGAAAAGTGAACATTCCACTTACCCTCTCATCACCCTTCTGAACTTCCACCTGAGCTCTCTGGTCATCAGACTGCTTGTTTTGCCCTTCTTCTGTTGGACTGTTGGCCTGACTGTTGTTTGGGACCAAGGTGGACGGCTCACGACCATTCTGAAGTGGGGGAGGAGGAGGAGTAGGAGGAGGAGGTAGGTTGGGTTGTCCATCTGCTTCTTCTAGTAATAAGCATATCAAATCACCAGAAACAATTCCATATGAAGATAAGGTCTTCTCATCCTCTGTGAGAGCATCTTTTCTGTTCAATGTTATCGAAAACTTGGTATCAGAACTGAAAAATAAAAACACAAAGTAAGGAAACATGGTTGGCTGCACAAGGGTAACTGCACACAGAGGTATATGACCAGACATGGCACTTTGTGCTACGCTTTAGCTGACATGGTGGTGATCAGGCAAAGGTTGGACTCTACGATCTTGGAGGTCTTTTCCAACTTTAATGATTCTATAGCTAGAAATGCATACTGCAGATTAAAACAGTACTATGCCATGTGGTTTAATCCATTAATGATTAGCCATATATTAAAGTAAGAGTGAGAGGGGGGAAAATCGTATGGAATTATTTCCCCCGTGTTTCTCTCCAGGTACATTTTAAGTAGCTGTAACTGCTTGGTAGATAAAACTTCATTTACAGAAACTGTTCGTGAAAAAGTTACAAACAAAAGCAAACAAGTGCCCTTCATATGAGAAGATGTCACACCTAGGGAAATAAGCATTAAATAAACTACTGGTTGAGATTATTTAAAAATAAAGTGTTGAAGACTCAACCATCTTGCTTCCTCGTCAAGAAAGACATTACTTTCAAAGATCAGCAGCCGTCCTACAGGATGCTAACTGCAAATGAGGGCAAGAAGAAAAAATGTTTCAGAGCAAGGACTGAAAAAAAAAATCAAATAGAGATGAAACTGGTTGGCAGGGAAGCAGCAGTTTCAGCTACAAAATATACCCACTGTAGCAAGGCAAAGTAAATTCAGGTTCCTCCCGCGCACACTGCAGTGCAGCGCTGTCACACGTGAATCACCAGCGAAACACCGGCACCTCGGACCTAATTAAAGGTTTGCAACACAAACCCTTCAGTACAAAACGCTTCCCTTTTGCAGGCGATTCTTAAACTGATTCTGCAGACTATACCCTCCTGTGGAGGATGCAGAGTTCTTCCGACAAAGCGTTTACGAAATATAAACACAGATTCTCCAGGAGGCCCGACAGAACTGACATCCTGCACCCATTTCGTAACATAAGGGCCACGCAGGAATCCGAGTCAGCTCTGACCGGACCGCCCGCCGAGCACCCCCGCAGTTTTGCCTTCGCGTTCCGCAGCGAGCAGCCGGGAAGCAGCGCGCACCCCGGGGCTGCAGCAGGCCCAGCACCCGCCGGGAAGGTTTTAATCCCCCGGGATGCGCCGCCCGCCGCCCCCGCCCGGCAGGGGGCAGCACCGCGGGG